>JAQSNX010008554.1:0-12679 GCA_029532605.1 Oreochromis grahami
AACACCTCCATCATTAGGTTCTCTGACAACACAACCATCATTGGCCTGATCACTGCTGGAGAGGAGACGGCCTACAGGGAAAAAGTGGCTCAGCTGGTGCCTGGAAAATAATTTCTCTTTAAATGCTGAAAAGACTAAGGAGATGAGTATTGAACCAAAGATTAGGAGAGACCAGCACGCCCCACTATGCAGCAACGGGACTCAGGTGGAGAGGGTGAAGACCTTCAAATTCCTTGGCACCCACATCAGTGAGGATCTCACCTGGACCTAAAACACACGGCATCATCAAGAAGGCTCAACAACGACTCTTCCTAAGGAAGCTGAGAAAATTCTGATTAACCACCAAACTTCTCAGCAACTTTTAAAGATGCACAGTGGAGAGTATCCTGACAAACTCCATCACAGTGTGGTACGCGAACTGCACCACTCAGGACAGGAAGGCTCTCCAGTGTGTATTCAAAATAGTATAACTCATCTGTGGATTACCCCTCCCACCACTACAGGACATTTATCATCAAGGACCACACCCACCCACGTTCCTTCTGTGTGCAAGAAATGTATTTCAGTGTTTGCTATTATCCATATACACACAATAACAGCCTCTCTTGCTCAGTTGTTGGCATTTGCTCTCGCTCAGATCTCTGCTTACAGACATCTGCGGACCTGCTCTCAGTGTGTCGTTCACACTCACGACATCTCTGTTCTGTGCGCACTCAACTCTTTGTACACATTATTAATGTGCCACAAAACCAACCAATCACAGACTTGGATGCAAAAATTCTGATTGGCTGTTACAGTCTCCAATCAGCTAGCTAGCTACTGCATTCCGGAAACACGGTCCACAATGTAGCTAAATCTGGTGGAGTGGTTTGGTTTAAATTAGATTAAAACAATGGTCTTAAAAATTATGTATTTTAAAATAAAATAATTAAACATAATAACCTGAAAATGGACTTAGATACATTCTGGCTCTGCTGCAGTAAAGGCATGGTGCAGTGAGCTCATGGGGTTTACTGAGGGCGATGAAGTAAAGTCTGGACCTGCTGTTAAGTTGGTTATTATGTAATCAGACAAAACCTGACAACTAAAACAAATTGAGCATTAGGTTAAATCAAGGCAAACCAAACTTTGATTTGATAAGTCTTTGCACAATAAGACATATTTAAAATGACTACAGGTATTTATAGCAGTACTGTCACATTAGTACACTACAGAAATGGAAAAACATGAAGCAATAACAAAATGTGTTGGCAGCGTTGGGTTTTTTTTCATTGCAACAGCTCTGCTGAGAAACTCAGAGTGACCACATTGAAATGGGGGTGAGGGAGTGCTTCTGTGAAAAAGGTGGATGACTTCAAAGCTACATTCTTTCCATGCAGTCAGAAACGTTTAACCACTGAGCACAAAGCAAACATATTCTCACAACAGTAACATTTTTATTGGTCAACTTTAAATGCGCTGTGGTTAGAAACCTCAGGAGCTTCAGAATAACAAGAAACAACAACAGGAAGCTGCTGTGGCTTTGCATGCAGAATCTAAAATATTCAATCTATGTTCTTATGTTTCATGTCAGCAACAAATTAAATCTACTAACCCTTTTAGCAATTTACCTGTGTGGCAGTCTCAGCAGTGACACCTGGGTCAAAACGAAGTTGCTTTTGATGTTTATTGCTCAGTTATAGCACTGCCTAAAATTTCAGCCATAACCTCTAAATCCTATTCATAAGGTGTACATGCAGCTGAACTGATGTCAGAGTGCTGTTAGTTAAAGATAAATGTTTCCCTAAGAAAATGCAGATAAGACCCCCCCCCCCAAAAAAAAAAAAACTTAGACATGCTAGCTTACGTTATATTAAGATTCCTCCAGAAATATATGGGTTTAGTCTAACATATTCCTGCTCCTATGTTTTTTCAACAATGGGTGATTGTGACTCACACACTATAATGCTGAAGTAAACAATCACTACAACACGTGTAGTAATAAAACTCCAACAAGAACTCTTTACTGTTTGTTTAAGAAACCTTTACAGAGCAGCTATTTAATGTAATTATTCTAAAAAAATAAGCTGCATGCTTTTGATGAGGTGTTTAAATTTCTATATTTTTAGTTCTTAGTGGGAACCACTGAAATTGTATTCCTAATGTAATGTTGTTTATAGCAATGGTCAGGATTCTTATAAAATCTTTTAAAGGAATCAGTACCAAAATGTGTTAAAGTCATGATATTGGAGTGGACTGTACTGTAGAACAGGTGGTAGAGCAGGTCAGCTACTGATTAGAAGGTTGGTGGTTCAGTCTTATCTTTTCCAGTCTACATGCCAAATATCTTTGGGCAAGATACTAACCAGCTTGATCTCAGATTCAGTGTACACACTCAGATTGAGTGTGAATGTTAGGATGGTACTGTGACTTTACATGATGAACATTAGACCTACTGTTAGCATTCTAATATTAGCATGTAGCCTAAAGCGAAATCCTACTTCAAAAGTGAACCACGATGGGTGAGCAGCTGTACCTCTTATCCTGGATTTTTTTCTCATGTCTTTGATGGTGATTTGTCCATAAGTGACATCTTCAGTTCTCACTGCTGAGTAGACTGTAGCTGGATCACTCTCTGCACAATAAAACACAGGATATCAGTGCAGCTGATAGCAGCACTGCCCTTAATAAATAGAATTTAGATTCAGTGAAAACATGACTATGGGACCCATATAAATAGACTTGACAGATGAAAAAGTAATAGAACTTTCATCAACACAATGAATGTATCTGATAAACATACAAGGTTTGAGAGAAACTGCTAAATTATTACATTTATAAATTGGATATTTAAAATTTTGACATATGAATTCTTAAATTGAAATTAAATGGTGGGTAATTATTAAATATATCATTATTATTATTATTAAATAAGTAAAGTCAATTTAAAAAAAATCATGAATATTTCAGTAAGCAATGCAATAATTGAACAATTATATATATTTGATTAATCTAATTTTTGTTTTGTCATGGCTTAGCTGTGTGGTGGGCAATGTAGGACCCTAAAGAAGCTGGACACAAAATGCAGCCTTATTACTGCCAATCACCTAAAAAACATGATCAAACATGGAGGGACCAAACTGGGAACATGACACATATCAAATGAATGACCATCACAATACACTGAGATGTAAAAGCTTTACAGAGATCAAGGCAAACAAACAGAGAGATCACTTGGAAACTATCAGACATTATAAGACTTCAAACAAATCTTTTCTAAAACTAAAATGATCAGGAATATAAAAGTAAGGATACCTTTAAGAATTGCAACTGAAAACACTGAAACACCAAGGACCATGAGAGTTTTTGACTCATGGTCTGCGTGAAGGAGTTAGTGAAACACTTTTAGAAATGACCTGTGCTTGTTTTATTCCTCGCTTTAAAACTAACAGCGCTGTGGTGAAACACTTGCATCTTTTGATCAAAAACAGGATGTTGGACACTTGCAGAGCTGTTAGCTTTACTTAACCACATACCACAAACACAGCATCAGTCCATCAGAAAAAGAGCAACACTCAGTAAACATAGGAAAGACACATTTGCATTTGACTAAAATGAAGGCATCACATCTTGGTAAAACATATACAGGTGAAATGAAAATATTAACACTTTAGTATAAACACTATTAAGATAAACTTAAAAAAAAAACCTCATAGGGATTTCAGGGTTGAACTCCGCACCAAATCAGTAAAATGTTTGATTAGACAATTTGTTTTACATCCAAGCTCATAAGCCTTTGTACAGTTGAGTGAAGAAGTGTTTAAATATTTAAGTGTGATAAATATGCAAAACTCTACAATATTAGGAAGGGGGCAAAGACTTTTTCACACCACTGTATAAACTATTCATTATATGACTCGATAGTCAGAAATAGGAAACAGTATTCACCCAAAGGCCCAAATCTAATTCTGATCATCCCTCTAAAACCTAAATTATTTGAATTGGGCAAAGATCAGAAGGCTCATCCTCATGATCCAGACTTACAATTCTAAAATGCACATTGTTACAGTTTCTTAAATGTTAGCAATAAATGTAACAAATTACAGTACTTTAGTCATGCAGTTTTTGCCAGCATCGTTTTCTGAATGTGTGCAGAGGGGAGATGTGGGTATATTTTACCTGTACCTGTACTATAGACCTGAACAGCTCGGGAGAACGTTTATCCCAGTTGCTATGGGATATTAGGCTATGTTCACACTGCAGGCGAAAGCGCATCAAATCTGACTTTTTTGACCCTATGCGACCCATATCCGATCATGGTATGACAGTGCGAACGGCACAAATCCGATATTTTCAAATCCGACCTGGGTCACTTTCGTATGTGGTACTGAATCCGATACATATCTGATGTTTTAGAAAGCGACTGCTGTTTGAACGGTCATGTCGCATTAAATCCGTCTTTTACGTCACTGACACAAGACAGACGCCAATTATCAGCGCCGGAGAAGGCATCGCGAACGCTTCCTGGCCATCCAGTGTAGATGTTAGTGAAACTGTTGGGAAGACAGCGTTGGAGAAAAGTGAACATTTTATTTGTACTGTATAATCTGCAGATTCTGACAGAAATCTGCAACTATCAGTGTTGGGAAGGTTACTTTTAAAATGTATTCCATTACAGAATACTGAATACATGCCCCAAAATGTATTTTGTAACGTATTCCGTTACGTTACTCAAATGAGTAACGTATTCTGAATACGTTACTCTCATTGAGTAACGTATTCTGAATACTTTGGATTGCTTAATATATTATCATGCTTTTTACAATGACATGAATGTACTATTGCTGTGTGATTTATTACTATTACTGAAGGTCTGCGGCTCCGATCCGTAGTAAAGGGACCTCTGGCTAATACGGCGGGTTCTGTGTTGGGCTCGTAGCCGAAACATAGCTATACTTTGTTGTGTGGGTCAACTTTGCTTGCGAGAGACAGAGAGAGGCGTTGAAAGGCTGCTCCAACTGAACTTATTGTTTCGGAGGAAAACACGAACACAGTGTACAGTCGAGTCTTAATAGCTTACTTACAAATGGGCTCGTCAGGCACTCTTCTTGGCTGCAGTGGTTATTATTATATTTACATGCTTCCAGCTCCCGTTTCTGCTCGACGACAACTTGTACTTTTCCACTCTCCTTTTTCTCCCTGCTCTTGCTCACAGACACATAACGGGTATGGCAGTCCATTCTCCCTGCAACACGGACTACACTGCCCATGAGGCTACATTCTTTAGGGCTATGCCTGTAGCATTCTGCCTATTAGCTTAGCACAACAACAACAACAACAAAAAGGCGCTCTCTCACCCAGGAAACGCACAGTCGCAGAGAGAGCGCGTCACCCTGTAACCATGGCAACCGTAACGCTGCCGCCTGGAACAACAGAACGTAGCTGTCAAACAAACCCAAACAGTCCTGACCCGCGACAATATGAAACAGGAAATTACCGCCGTGTAATCCATTTATTTCAACAAAGTAACTGTATTCTGAATACCACCTTTTTAAACGGTAACTGTAACGGAATACAGTTACTCATATTTAGAGGATCATCATTTAGCCTGGAGAAATAGTTTGCTGCTTTATAAGAAAGCCCTCCGCAAAGCCAGAACATCTTACTATTATCTTACTATTCGTCACTGATTGAAGAAAATAAGAACAACCCCAGGTTTCTCTTCAGCACTGTAGCCAGGCTGACAAAAAGTCAAAGCTCTACTGAGCCAACAATCCCTTTAACGTTAACTAGTAATGACTTCATGAACTTCTTCACAAATAAAATTTTTATCATTAGAGAAAAAATTACCGATAATCATCCCACAGATGTAATATTATCTACAGCTACTTTTAGTACCATCGATGTTAAGTTAGACTCTTTTCTCCAATTGATCTTTCTGAGTTAACTTCAATAATTAATTCCTCCAAACCATCAACGTGTCTTTTAGACCCCATTCCTACTAAACTGCTCAAAGAAGTCCTGCCATTAATTAATTCTTCGATCTTAAATATGATCAACCTATCTCTAATAATCGGCTATGTACCACAGGCCTTCAAGGTGGCTGTAGTTAAACCTTTACTTAAAAAGCCATCTCTAGACCCAGCTGTCTTAGCTAATTATAGGCCAATCTCCAACCTTCCTTTCATATCAAAAATCCTTGAAAGAGTAGTTGTCAAACAGCTAACAGATCATCTGCAGAGGAATGGCTTATTTGAAGAGTTTCAGTCAGGTTTCAGAGCTCATCACAGCACAGAAACAGCTTTAGTGAAGGTTACAAATGATCTTCTTATGGCCTCTGACAGTGGACTCATCTCTGTGCTTGTCCTGCTAGACCTCAGTGCTGCGTTCGATACTGTTGACCATAATATCCTATTAGAGCGATTAGAACATGCTGTAGGTATTACAGGTACTGCACTGCAGTGGTTTGTATCATATCTATCTAATAGACTCCAATTTGTTCAAGAAATGGAGAGTCCTCTTCACACACTAATGTCAATTATGGTGTTCCACAGGGTTCAGTGCTAGGACCAATTCTATTTACATTATACATGCTTCCCTTAGGCAGCATCATTAGAAGACATAGCATAAATTTTCACTGCTATGCAGATGACACGCAGCTCTATCTATCCATGAAGCCAGGTAACACACACCAATTAGTTAAACTGCAGGAATGTCTTAAAGACATAAAGACCTGGATGGCCGCTAACTTTCTGCTTCTTAATTCAGATAAAACTGAGGTTATTGTACTCGGCCCTGAAAATCTTAGAAATATGGTATCTAAGCAAATTCTTACTCTGGATGGCATTACCTTGGCCTCCAGTAATGCTGTGAGGAACCTTGGAGTCATTTTTGACCAGGACATGTCCTTCAATGCACATATTAAACAAATATGTAAGACTGCTTTCTTCCATTTGCGCAACATCTCTAAAATTAGAAATATCCTGTCTCAGAGTGACGCTGAAAAACTAGTTCATGCATTTATTACTTCCAGGCTGGACTACTGTAATTCACTATTATCAGGATGTCCTAAAAACTCGCTGAAAAGCCTTCAGCTGATCCAAAATGCTGCAGCAAGAGTCCTGACAGGGACTAGAAAGAGAGAGCATATTTCTCCTGTTTTGGCTTCCCTTCATTGGCTTCCTGTTAAATCCAGAATTGAATTCAAAATCCTGCTCCTCACATACAAGGTCTTAAATAATCAGGCCCCATCTTATCTTAATGACCTTGTAGTACCATATCACCCCATTAGAGCACTTCGCCCTCACACTGCAGGCTTACTTGTTGTTCCTAGAGTATTTAAAAGTAGAATGGGAGGCAGAGCCTTCAGTTTTCAGGCCCCTCTTCTGTGGAACCAGCTTCCAGTTTGGATTCGGGAGACAGACACTATCTCTACTTTCAAGATTAGGCTTAAAACTTTCCTTTTTGCTAAAGCATATAGTTAGGGCTGGACCAGGTGACCCTGAATCCTCCCTTAGTTATGCTGCAATAGACGTAGGCTGCCGGGGATTCCCATGATGCATTGAGTTTTTCCCTTCCAGTCACCTTTCTCACTCACTATGTGTTAACAGACCTCTCTGCATCGAATCATATCTGTTATTAATCTCCGTCTCTCTTCCACAGCATGTCTTTATCCTGTTTTTCTTCTTTCACCCCAACCGGTCGCAGCAGATGGCCGCCCCTCCCTGAGCCTGGTTCTGCCGGAGGTTTCTTCCTGTTAAAAGGAAGTTTTCCTTCCACTGTCGCCAAAGTGCTTGCTCATAGGGGGTCATATGATTGTTGGGTTTTTCTCTGTATTTATTGTTGTGCTATCTACTGTACAATATAAAGCGCCTTGAGGCGACTTTGTTGTGATTTGGCGCTATATAAATAAAATTGAATTGAATTGAATTGAATTATTTTGTATTTTAAATACGTAACGGCGGTACATGTATTCCGTTACTCCCCAACACTGGCAACTATCCTTTGAAGCACCGCTCCTGTCTAAAACAGCAATAAGGATAGTAGTAGTAGTTATTGGGTCATATGTAAATAACAAAATAACTTAAACAATAAAAAAGCAAAATTGGGAAACGTAAAGTCTGAAACAAGTCTTTATATTAAGGCCGTCAGTCAAACAATATTGTTTGCTCTGGGTCTAAACAGAGCGCGTTGTGTGTGACGTCTTCTTTTGCGCATGCGGGCTGCTTTGAGGGTTCACACAGGAGCGTGTTTGCTGTCACATTTTATTTGTAGTGTGAACAAGCAGACAAAAAAATCGGATTTGATCAAAAAATTGGAATTGAGCATTAAGACCTGCAGTGTGAACCAAGGTTATTATCGTTAACGAAAACTAACGAAATAACGAAAACTAGAAGTGAAAAAACATTTTCGTTAACGGAAATAAAAATAAAAACAAAAAAAGGAAAACTAACTAAAACTGTAATGAGTGTTCACAAAACTAACTAAAATTAACTGAATTTATAGCAAAAATGTGTTTAGTTTTCGTTGATGTTTGTGTGTCACACAATAGTCAAGGGTGAAAATGAAGTTTAGTTTCCAGATTTTTTTCTTGCTGTGTCTCATTACGCCAGCAGGTGGCAGTACGTTAGTCGAGTGTCTGTGTCGCTGCTCCGTCCACACGCAGAATCATGTCAGGAAAAGTCGGGAGAAAGCGCCAGCTTCCAATTTGGGATTACTTTGAATATGTTTTGGATAAAGCAAGTGTCTTGTAGTGGAACGAGACAAATTATAAGGGACATTTCTAAAGGGAAAAAAATCCCACAAACCTTAAAGTGCTCTTGGAAAGCTCACATAAGAAGGCTAACCTAGCTTACCTTGAGAAGGTAAGGGAGCACACTCAACCCTCATCCCCAGAAAACAGAAGCTAACACCAGGCAAGGCAGCGTGATGCATCCCGAGACAACAGGACTGGGATATCTACATAACTGTGTGAGTCAATTGCCTTCAAAAAGTTTATCAATTCACTTGAACCAAAATTACGAACACCCGGTGCTGCAAGAGTTAATAGTCTCATTGGGGCCAAGATATACATTTTATAGTTGCCTGGTATCAACGGTTGTTCATCTGCCCTAATTTATTTATTTATTTAAAGAACCCATAGGTGGGAATGTGAGTTGTCTGTCTCTGCATGTTAGCCCTGTGACAGACAGGCGACCTGTCCAGGGTGCAGGGTATGGTAGCTGGAATAGCAACATACCCAAGGATAAGCAGAAGAGAATGACTGATATGATGAAACTGGGATTTTGTTACACTTAATTATTGCAAACACAACTAAAACTATAACTGAAACTAATCAAAACTAAACTGAAACTCAGGATTTTCAAAAAAATAAAAACTAAACTAAACTAGCAAACAATTGGTAAAAACTAATTAAAACTGATATAAAATTGAAAATCTGAAGTCAAAACTAAATAAAAATAAAAACTAATGAAAATTGCAAAACTATTAAAACCCTGGTGTGAACGTAGCCTTAGTCTTACAAGAGCAATTTTCTGTTTGTTTGTTTTTTTAACTTGGATATTCAATTGCTTTTATGTACCAACACTATTATATGTTCTGTCTGTATTTATTTACTTGTTATCTCGACTGTGACAGTGAGAGGACACCAGAATTTCCCTCAAGAGGTCTCAAACATAGATTAAAAAGACAACATGAGCAGCAGCATTTTAAACCGTAAACGAGAGAGACTGGAATTGGGCAAATCTATATAAAGTCCAACCATAAGGATAAAAATTGTTGAATGTAATTAAATTGATTTATGTTGACTGGAAAATTCAGAAACGGGGGTAAAATGATGGTGCTAATTTTGTGAGAAAATCAATAAACATCTGACTGCTTTCAGCGAAGTCACATTAAACAAGTTTTTAAAAATGTAATATATTATATGGAGTTTTATCCTTTTAACCATCTGCAGTACTCATTCAATGTGTGGTCCCTGAAGAGTTGATCTTTAAAAAATCTTAGTGAGGCTACATTGTTAGTAATGACGGAGCAGCATGTGTTAAAAGTGACAAGATACTTATCCTTGCAGGTGACATTAATTCCATCTATACTAGACATATTTCTGAAGGTATTGGAGAAAAGATCTACCTGTGAAACGTCTGATTGGGTTTTGTTGACAAGATGATATTTTGATGTCACTGTATGTGATGTCATCGGTGATGTAGTTTTCTCCAGCTTCTTTAGCATCTGAAATTAAAATCATTTACAATTATTTAAGAATCTAAATAGACCACACATTCAAGAAACCAGAAATTAAGATGAAATGTTCAGCTTCTAAACATTATGAAAATACAGCTTTGGAAGTAATGGCATGTTCAGAATGAAAACACAACTTATCACAATAAATAGTCTGTACATAAGTCTGACCTTCAAGTTTCCTGTGAACACATTGTCTCCCCAACAGAACCAGTAACACCAGTAGAACCACAACACAGACTGATCCAACAGGCAACAGTATGGGGAGAAGAGGGGAATCTGTAGGGTGGAGGTGTGGTGGTGGGTTTCCCAAACCAAACAGTTAACTTCTCATCACTTTCTGAATGAATCATATAATTCATTCAAGTAGGTTGGAAAAGTGCAATGCTCTTTATACAGGATTATCTGAATCATAAATAGGAAAACTTTAGCTTGTCCAGAATCCTTATACATTACACATAAATTTGAACATATTACCCCAAGTACTAAATTCAATAAATTTTATTTATACAGGGGCAAATCACAACAACAGTCACCTCAAGGTGCTTTATATTGTAAGGTAAACACTACAATAATACGTCTTGATGCATTCTCAATCATCCAGGAAAGTAAATCTCCAAAAGTTGAATCTGTTCATATGACGGTAAGCGTTTTGTGGGAGAAACACATCTGGTAAAGCACTTCCAGTCTCAGACTGAGACTGAAGAAGTCACTTGGATGAGTGGTTGAAACTTCTCCCACAAAACGCTACGTCCAGATGAACAGATTCAACTTTTGGAGACTACAACATACAGAGAAAAACCCAACAATCATATGGCCCCCTATGAGCAAGCACTTTGGCGACAGTGGGAAGGAAAAACTCCCTTTTAACAGGAAGAAACCTCTGGCAGAACCAGGCTCAGGGAGGGGCGGCCATCTGCTGCGGCCGGTTGGTGTGAGAGAAGGAAAATAGGATAAAGACATGCTGTGGAAGAGAGACAGAGGTTAATAAAGAACATGATTCAATGCAGAGAGGTCTATTAACACATAGTGAGTGAGAAAGGAGGAGGAAAAGGAAATACTTAATGCATCATGGGAATCCCCCAGCAGCCTACACCTATTGCAGCATAACTAAGGGAGGATTCAGGGTCACCTGGTCCAGCCCTAACTATATGCTTTAGCAAAAAGGAAAGTTTTAAGCCTAATCTTAAAAGTAGAGATAGTGTCTGTCTCCTGAATCCAAACTGGAAGCTGGTTCCATAGAAAGGAGCCTGAAAACTGAAGGCTCTGCCTCCCATTCTACTTTTAAATACTCTAGGAACAACAAGTAAGCCTGCAGTGTGAGGGCGAAGTGCATTAATGGGGTGATATGGCACTACAAGGTCATTAAGATAAGATTGGGCCTGATTATTTAAGACCTTGTATGTGAGGAGCAGGATTTTGAATTCAATTCTGGATTTAACAGGAAGCCAATGAAGGGAAGCCAAAACAGGAGAAATATGCTCTCTCTTTCTAGTCCCTGTCAGTACTCTTGCTGCAGCATTTTGGATTAGCTGAAGGCTTTTCAGGGATTTTTAGGACTTTCTGATAATAATGAATTATAGTAGTCCAGCCTGGAAGTAATAAATGCATGAACTAGTTTTTCAGTCACTCTGAGACAGGATATTTCTAATTTTAGAGATGTTGCGCAAATGGAAGAAAGCAGTCTTACATATTTGTTTAATATGTGCATTGAAGGACATGTCCTGGTCAAAAATGACTCCAAGGTTCCTCACAGCATTACTGGAGGCCAAGGTAATGCCATCCAGAGTAAGAATCTGCTTAGATACCATATTTCTAAGATTTTCAGGGCCGAGACAATAACCTCAGTTTTATCTGTGAATTAAGAAGCAGAAAGTTAGCGGCCATCCAGGTCTTTATGTCTTTAAGACATTCCTGCAGTTTAACTAATTTGGTGTGTGTTATCTGGCTTCATGGATAGATAGAGCTGGGTGTCATCTGCATAGCAGTGAAAATTTATGCTATGTCTTCTAATGATGCTGCCTAAGGGAAGCATGTATAATGTAAAAAGAAATGGTCCTAGCACTGAACCCTGTGGAACACCATAATTGACCTCAGCATGTGAGAGGACTCGACATTTACATTAACAAATTGGAGTCTAGATAGATATGATACAAACCACTGCAGCGCAGTACCTGTAATACCTACAACGTGCTCTAATTGCTCTTAATAGGATATTATGGTCGCACAGTATCGAACGCTGCACTGAGGTCTAGCAGGACAACCACAGAGATGCTCTGCTGCTCTGCTCTGTGTTGGTACAGGGCATTGAAGATGATAACAGTGGTTGGATTATATTCCTAAACTTAGTTACAGCATGTTCAGAAAGACATCTACTGTGATGAAGTCTACCTCCCACTGCTGTGTAATCAATTATTGTTAATTTATATATTATCAGCAGTGTTGGGTAAGTTACTTTAAA
>JAQSNX010008555.1:0-15376 GCA_029532605.1 Oreochromis grahami
GATGTTCAAATTAATAATAGCCAAAGTTTCAAAAAGTAGTACGATTTCTTTGTATGTACAAGAAAGCAAAACATTCAGCCTTCCCTAATTTAGTGATCTCAGACATACAAATCTGCTTATAAGCACAGAGCCTTCAACCACCTACTGTTTGATAGATACAGTAAAACAGGAAACAGTTGCTTTAAATTAGGAATGTCAAACTCATTTACATTGGGGCCGCATACGTGTACTGTCCTGTAATTAAAAGCAGAAACTTCTCCATCAAGTAATTGTCTATGCCTGTGGCAGTGTCTTTATTAGTAGTACAGACAGCTGCAAAATTTATGTAAATAGAGTAAAGTCCAAAATCTATGCCCTCCACATTTTCCAAAGGCATCTAGTAGGCTGGCATCTTTCCTGGATCAAGTCTGACCTCAAGGTTTGTTGCTTTAACCTTGGAGCTGGTCGCCGCTGTATCACTGGTGATTCACTTGGTCTGAGATCTTGAGAGCAGTGAGCACTCCTGAGCTTATGATTTTTAATGAGACTGAATAGTTGAGTTTTTTGACACACCTGATTTAAACTGACTGAAGCTGCTCATTTTTTACAAAGTTGTACAAGAAACAGTCAACAATGTCCACGTATGTCACATACAATGCTCAAGTACCTTAAATATGCATTATTCCTCATGGCCAGCAGGGGGTGACTTCTTTGATTAAACATGAGGTTATGTGAAATCATACATTTAAAACGAGTGTTCTTTATCCTTGGTAAACACTTCACTGGTGAGTTTATGATCTCAATAGTTTGAGGTCTTACTAAAAACAAAATTATATTCATTTTTCAACCTGACATCTTAGGTCACTACTGTGTGAGTGTACCATGTCTCAGTTTGTCAGGGAGACCTGTACTGCCCTGTGATGGCTGGTTTCAGGAAGCCAAATATGTCAACTGAAAATACTAAAAACATCTCCAGGATTCACAACAGAAAAGCTGCCTCATAAATAATTATTAGCTGCATATAAATTGACATAGACACACATACTACTAGTTATTCTAATAGAAAAGAAATAAAACCAAAAGCAGATAAAAGGAACGTGGAAATGAGCAGGTCTTCTTTATCATTTCTTAATATTGTATAATCAGGGTTTACAAAAAAAATGCTGGGCTTCTATGTTAACACTCCCCAGCAGTTCACTGAATAAACACTTAGAAAAGGGTCCATTTCACCTGCTAACCTTTAAATGAGTGGTATGAATTGAACATTTGCATGGCCACTTTCCCTGCTGCTATAAACTGGTTTTAGCCCAACTACTTCAAGTTTTAAGATGGCTTTTTTCCCTCCCCAATTGGGGAGTGCTTTGCATGGACGTTCTTAAGAGACATGACTCAACCACACACTGCCATTTGTACTACAAGTGGGGGAAATGTTTTTTTTTTTTTTTTAACTACGAACAGCACTGGGGTTGTGCACGTGCAAAGATGGATGTTAAAAGCAATTCCTTAGTATTTGAAATATTTTGTCTTGAAATCAGCAATACACAAAGTCAAGTTGTTTTAAGTGCACAGTTCACATGTAGACTCATATCCATGAGGATTGACACAGATAATCATTAAGCTACAGATCTTACAGTCTAACTTGTATGTAAATGAGTTTCCCTTGTCGATGATTCTGGTTTTCAAATCAGAGTCAAACAGCCTGTAGCTAACCATCATGAACAGAAAAATATACAAATAAACGTTGGACAGTCAGAGAAGCTATGCACTTATTTGGTTCACATGCATCACAATTTAATGCCGGGGTGATAATCATTCCAGTCTGCATACGAGCACTGAAAAAATGAAAGATCTCAGTGGATCAAAGGACTGTAAGGTAGTTTTCAAATAAACTATATTACAATGTATACAATAATAGTGACTGAAATTAAAGCAGTTCACTTAAACCCATCTGCTGTCTACAGACCACACTTGTACTGCGTACAGATCTGATTCATTACACCCATTTTCAGTTCAAAATAAAAGCTTTCCACTAGTTCTCACATGGACAGCTTTTCATGTGAAGCTGACTCAAGGATAGAGCAACTTATGAAAGCTGAACATTTGAATTGAACTAATGAGTTAAGCTCAAAGAAAGTAAGGTTTCCTGTTCCTAAGTAACTACACAACTACTGAAAGTGGTGTTTGACAGTCACAGGGCTACTGTAGCAGTGAAAAGATCATCAGGGACTGGCTTGGTACAGTTTAAGTGGACTGACCCAGACCTATGAAAACACCACTAATTTTAGGTGTAGGATGTGGCTGTGTAATCTGAAGTAAATGGGCTAAAACATGGGCAAGATGAATAACCCCTGTGGGCCCTCATGCTTTGTGCTTCCATCAAATGAGGTCTTGGTCATTTGTTTTGAAAACCTTTACCAGACTTGACCCAAATGTTCAGTTTATCGGCAGAGAGCTTGCTGTTTAGAGAGAGAAAAAGAGACACATTAATATCAACAGTACAAAACAAGACTCAAAAACAAAACAAAACAAGCAGATGCTTTTAAGTCAAAACTACTGCAAATAGGATTTATTCGTCCAGCATTTCTCAAAGGCCATTTACCCTAAAACAGTATGTGTTCAGAGTTATGTACATATTTACACATTTTTTTCCCCACTTACAGCAGATTTGTCTATGTATGTTAAATATACATTCCAACAATATATACAAGTTATAACTCTGAGACTGTTAAACTTGTGTTTGCATAAACGAGAAGCTATAGTCAGCCCTTAAAAATGCTGCAAGAGCTATGCTGACAGGCTCTGCAGCTACAGATGTTGTGGAGTACTGATGAAATAGGATCACAAATACCATTTGATACCGATACTACCTTTAAAAAAATACCAGGCCATGATGGCAGCCGCTTGTCCAGCCTCTTCCCCTTCCACCAGCAGAATCCACTTTAGCATAAAGAAAAATAGGTGGCGCTAAATGAAAGTATTCTTTTGTACAGGGGTGCAGGTTCACAAAGAGATTAGTTCTACAAAAACTGAACGTACAAAAAAAAAAAAAAATTGTCTTTCGACAGATTATTGCTTTTCCAATTTGAGACGATACAAGAGCACTCTTTGTGGACCCCCACCTTTATCTTAACATCTTAAGATTGAAGATAAAATACAATTAAGAGTAAAATCTGATCAACTTTAATCAAGTTATTTCCTATAACAACAATCCATAAGGAAAAGACGTGCTCAAAAAACTAGCAGGAAAATAAAGTGTATAGAAACAAAAACACTGGCGTCACGGCTGAATGCTATACCCTGTGAAATAAAACAAAACAAAAAATGTCTGTTCTTATCTGATCCTTACCAAGGAGCCAAGCAGGCAAAGGCGCTCTGAAAGCCACTCATCCCGCATGGTGGATCAACCAATTACCTAGAAGAAACTGTCAACAAGGTTTAGCAGTAACATGAACTCATTCCATCCAAACTCATTCCATCATTCCATCATCACACAAAAACACATGCACAGTTCTTAGGTAATTAACCAATTCAAAGCGTTCATCCAGCCTCAAGTTCAGCACACTGAGCCCCATCAAGCTCAGTCTCAATATTTGAAAACAGAGAGAAGTACTTGACCCTACATTTTGAGCACCGTGCTTGCACTCTCTGCACACTTGGTGCAGAACTCCACTGAGACATGATTCTTGTCCACATGTAGACACACACCACCAGATGTTTCTTTTTCCTCCACTCTGGCCCGTTTCCTGGGCAGGGCATAGTCATGCTCATTTAAGTTGGGCCCCTGGAAAAGCGAGGAAGATAATTTCATCCCATTCACACCGCTCAGCCTGGACAAGAGCTGGGCTAACATGCTCTCATTTGCCAGCACAGCCCTCAAGTACCTGGTTTCATCTTCCAACTCTTCCACTCTCTTGGTCAGCTGAGAATTTTCTAGTTTGAGCGTGCTATTTTCCGTTGAAAGAATGCCGATCTTCTGCTCCAAGCTGTTGACATATTCCTTCTTCTTGAGACGATTTAATCTGGCAGCGATGGCATTTTTGTTATTCACGTGACTTGACTGTTTTTGCCTGCTGTTCTGGGAGTCAGAAGAATCTCTCTCTGGAGATGAGGCAGTTGAAGCTTCAAGCCCGGAGTCTCCATCTTTGGTGTTGTACACACAGAGATCAGCCAAATCAATATTGAAGAGCGGGGATGAAGCATCTCTGTCTAGTGTCCATTTTAAGTCTTCAAACAGGTCATCAAGCTCTACTCCAGCAGCATCCATATCTTCATCTTGGAATCCGTCACATGGAATCGGAAGACCTTTCATACTTTCCACATCTACTGCCTCAACCTCTGCAGACTGCACTTCTGTGCTGGTGACAGTGCGACGACTTCTAGTGATCATTGTGGTTTGTCAGCTGGACTGCAAGGAACCTGTCCACAAAGACCTGAACATGTAAAGACAGAAACATAATTATGTTGGTGTAGATTTGACTAACAAACAAAAGTAATACAGTAAACACAGACCAATGAAAAATAACTAATCTACAACTGTACAGAATAACCTAAACATTTATAAAATTGTCGGCATACTAATATGAAAGACGTATACAGTATTTTCCTATTTGGGCTCGAAAATAATTTGCTCCTCTTAAATCACTTATGAATCATTTCGTGTGAGGTGCTGGCATTCTCCTTACAGGCGCGTTGAGATATCTTAAACGTACTATGAACGTATAATGGCCTCTTGCTAAGCTAAGGGTTAGCATTAGCTTTACTTACAATAAGTACTTTTTACAATAAGTGCTCTACAACATACCGCAGAACGTCGTTTGTTCTATATAAAGTTACATTTATCGCAACATTTCGCAGATTAAGATCCTAAATAATAACATCATCACAAATATTAAGGGCTCTGTCAGCAAGCTAACTACAGAATTAGTTAGCTTGCTGACAAAGCCCTGGTTGTCCTAAAACGACATTCGCCATATCGCCAAGCTAATATTCGTAAAATACGGTTAGCTTTGATTTAGTCATGAATGTTCTGACACATTGAAAGAGAAAGGTTAAATCTATCCAAGACATACAGTCTAATCAATTTGAAAGGTTGAAGCATAAAACGTCCTCTTTTACCGTCCGCTCACATGTTTGTTAGCTGCGGCTAACCTTGCTAAAACACTAAGGCGCTAACTCATAATGACGCAGCACACCAGTTCTTCAACCGTGTACTTACCTCCCTTTTAGAGAAAACAGCAATAAATGCTTTCGGTATATCCGTTGATTAAACTACTAGGATTACAGATTGCTTATCTGTTTCATTTTTTCTGAAGAAACCGAAATTTTAAACACAAAACAACACGGAGCAGTCCAAAGACTGTAACCGAATAGCTTCACAGCTAGTTCAGACGACACTTCCGGAAAATTCTTCTTCTCCTACATTTTAATGGCGGTTGGCAAACAACTTTTAGGTGCATTTACCGCCACCCTCTGGATTGGAGTGTCGGTCGGAGCGGTTTTTCAATCTATAGTCTCGGATACACACCTGTCGATCTTAAAAAGCCAAACACTGCCCTATAAATTACATCCCCTGCACTCCTTTGAAATATGTCCCTTACCCTTAGGCAGGGGCGGATCTAGAGAAGTTTTCTTAGGGTGGCATAAGGGTGCCAAAGAAATCAAATGGGGTGGCAAAATCAAAGCCTTTTTTTCAAACACATATGCAGGTGGTTACATATGGTTAAACTGATTCAAATGCAGTAAGTATACACGTTTTTCATATACATATACATACATATACACAAATATATACATATACACATACACACACACACACATATATATATAGTCTAACTTAATTATTGTCTGTAGCCCACATAATTACAGTTTTGATGTTATGTACTGTATAGCCTGTATAATAAATAAATATGTAGCACAATAAGTATAAAATCCAGAAAACTACACAACATGGGGCGGTTCATTTACAAACACAACACAATAGAACAAAGTCTAACTTAAGTTTCACACTGTTTTTTGTTAGAAAACAATCACATTGTTACAGCTTAAATTACACAAAATGTCAGAAATCTGCACTGTCATGAACAAAAATATAAACCTAATTTTTCATGATTTGTTGGATTAACCCACTGAGGTCTGAAATACAACCGGCCATTTTTGACTCCTTTTGAGCTTACGTTTGTATTTCCCCTCAAATTGTTTCATTTTATTTTTTCCCCTTGCCTTGTTTGGCATCATTCTTTTCAGCTCAACTGAATTTAGTTGTTTTTTTTCACTGACATACTGCATTAGTATTACTGATCTGAAATCACACAAAGAACTTATAAGCCAAGTAGTACTTTTTACTGTAAAAAAAAAAAAAAAAAAAAAAAAAAAACACAGACATGTTGAGTAAATTTTTATAACTTGAAATGCAAATATAAATTGTACATTTTGTAAACATATACAACTATTTATCTAAAAATGCAGCCAATACACCTGCCGTTTATTTTTTCCATCTTGTACAACTAGAGCTGGGCGATATAAGATTTTTTCATATCACAATATGTTTTTTTCATTTCAGGCGATAACGATATATATCACAATATAAGCCAAATAATTATATTTGTAAGATTTAAATGTGCCGTTGCTCACAAGTAAAATGTGAAATAATCAGCAGCTTGTTTTGAATTAAATATTTATTTTCCATAATAAGTTCAACAGGGTAGATGTACTTAAGGAACATGAGACTTTTTCAGATAAATAAAGGCAAACAGGCAGCACGGTGGCACGGTGGTTAGCACTGTTGCCGCACAGCAAGAAGGTCCTGAGTTCAATTCCACCATCAGGCCGGGGATGGTGTGGAGTGTGGAGTTTGCATGTTCTCCCGGGTTTGCGTGGGTTCTCTCCGGGTACTCCGGCTTCCTCCCACCTTCCAAAAACATGCAGCTTGTGGGGATAGGTTAATTGGATAATCCAAATTACCACTAGGTGTGAATGTGCGAGTGAATGTGAGTGCGAATGGTTGTCTGTCCCTGTGTTTTAGCCCTGCGACAGACTGGCGACCTGTCCAGGGTGTACCCCGCCTCTCGCCCTATGACAGCTGGGATAGGCTCCAGTGCCCCCGCGATCCTGAAAAGGATAAGCGGAAGCGAATGGATGGATGGATAAAGGCAAATATTGCAAACTACACAAAAGGCAGCCGCTAAAGCGTTTAAGTTTCAAAATAGAACAAACAAAACAGACCACTAAATTGTCAATTCCACTTAGAAACAAAATATTAATACTAAAAATAAATCTTGGTTTGTTTTACAGAAGAACAGACAAAATTGACTAACTTTTGTCAATATCAAATAAACTGAGAACTAAAAGGAAATTCTCAATCTTTCCTTGTTGTATAGCTTAGCTTTTCAAACAGTTACTTTAGTCTGACAAAAGCCGAATGACGAATTAGTGCTTTCAGTCAGAGATTGAGCATGCACCGCTTTATTGTATTTCCAGACAATTTACAGTGCGCATTACTCTGTTTTTTTGTCAGACTTGAAATAGCCGAAATACCTTCACACTACGGAACTTCTGTGGCCCTTCCGTTCGACAAGCTCTCCGGCATTGGAACCATCACCTGTTTTCTCTTCGGTAACCTTCGCTCACGCTCTCGGTTGATTTTTCTCTAGTCGGCAAACTCATTTCCTCCAATACCCGGGCGGCACGGCGGATAGCTGCTTCCCAAACAAATACACATGTGCAGCTTGGAACTTGTGTTGTACGTAACAAGTCACGTGACATGACGCTGCGGCTGTGATTGGTTCGGCTCTGCGCTACTTAATTTGGATTGGCTGTTCTTTTTTTTTTTTTTTAAGAGAACAAGAGAGATGCGGCCTATCGCAATAGTTTAATTTTTCTATCGAGAAAAAGTTATTTCGCAATACATATCATTATCGTTCTATCGCCCAGCTCTATGTACAACCATTTAAAAATACTACTAAAACTAAAATGAGAGAACAATCAGGTGTCGCAATAAGATGCCCCACAAATGATGTGTGCCAGTAAAAATAAGTTTTTCCACCAAAAGACAGAAGAGAACAGCACAGGGATAAACCTGCAGGCCTGACAGCAGGAGGTGTATCACTCCGCTGGTTTTCTACTTAGTGACAGTGTTTACATTGCAAATGTGCCTTCCTGACATTTATTAGTGCCCTCACTGACACACAAAGCAAAACAGACTACACAACAGAACAACTACACAAAACAACACAACACACTAACTTTACATTCCACACTAAATGTCACAAATCTCCCACATCTAAAAACTCTCTCTCTCTCTCTCTCTGTCTCATTGCCGTTACCATCACTCCCCAAACTCTCCCCTCTTCCTAAACAACCAAATCCCACTTGTTGACTTTTTTTTTTTTAATTTGGTCGACATGGTACATTTTTCCACCGATAGGAAAGAGGTGGCTTTTTTTCCCCCCTTCTTTACTGTTTTTGCGCTTTCCTTAGAAAACGCTTAAAACACACACACACACAAAAACGTGACGACAGTATTTAGAAAAAAAAAAAAGCACGGCTTAGATATATATTATCATAAATCTGGATTTACTGGCTTGTAATAAAAAATTTAAAAACTTTGAAGTCCGAACTTTCAATGTGGGCTGAAATAGAGACTCAGCGTGGCTGCAGCTTGTTGCTTTGTCAGCTTAAATTGATCATGTGATTTGGAGGTGCAGCGTGTCTGTGGACCAAAGAGGGGTAATAACACTCACCTTCCTTCCATTTCCAGAGTGTAACAACCGACCACCTGTGTAAAATCCTTATTTCCCATGGTGTTGTTCAAAATGTGCTCTGGCACAATCATAAGCATGGCTTGCTACTGAAAACAAGAAAAAGCCGGTCCCTGCTATGGGCTGAACCATTTGTTAATGGTGGAGGGGGGAACACTATGCAATATATTCAGTTTTAGCATTTATATTCACTGTTGACTGTAACTACGCTCAAACTGTTAATGCTATCTTATTTTAATAAACAACACTGTCATATGCAAAACTGGGGTGGCAAGGGATCATTTTAGGGTGGCACTTGCCACCCCATGCCACCCTTCTAGATTCGCCCCTGCCCTTAGGTGAACTCTATTTTCCTGCAATTCAGACTTCAATATTTCCCTTTCTCGCTTGTACTTATCGCACTCCAACACTACATGCTCAAATGTCTCCTCTTGTCCACAGAAGTCACAATTCCCTGTGTCATGTTTACCCATCTTTGTAAGTGTGCTACTGTTGTGTCCACATACTATTGCATTTGTTCTGTAGATGCATTTACCAGAAGCGCTAGAGGGCGCTAGTGAGTATGTTGTTGTGGCATTTGAGAAGAAGAAAAAAGAAAACTAGAAAGCGAAAATTTCAGAAGAATTTTTAAGTGTGCCTATGCCGCTGCTAATCAGTGTAGTTTGCCATTCATATGGCTACAGAGAGCAAAACTCAGCAGAGCAGCCATTCTCCACCATGAACTATGGTAAAAACAAACAGCGCAGGTGACAGCTTACAGTTTTGTGTAAAGATGAACACATTATGGGTTTTCATTTTGTGAATAACTTGAAAATCTTAGCTCAAACAGCTGCAAAACCTATTTCCCCAGCATGGAAATGCTGAATTCTTTAAGGCCAAGCCTGAAATATGTGTGTCCGTGGCTTCTATCAAAAGTTACACTTGTCTTTATGGACTTAGTGAAAATCGCCTTATTTCGGCGAGACAGTGCGTTTCACGCTATTACATGCATTTGAATGGAGCTCTCGCCTGAAACACATTATGGGTTTTCATTTTGTGAATAACTTGAAAATCTTAGCTCAAACAGCTGCAAAACCTATTTCCCCAATGGAGCTCTCGCCTGAAACACATTATGGGTTTTCATTTTGTGAATAACTTGAAAATCTTAGCTCAAACAGCTGCAAAACCTATTTCCCCAGCATGGAAATGCTGAATTCTTTAAGGCCAAGCCTGAAATATGTGTGTCCGAGTCTTCTATCAAAAGTTACACTTGTCTTTATGGACTTAGTGAAAATCGCCTTATTTCGGCGAGACAGTGCGTTTCACGCTATTACATGCATTTGAATGGAGCTCTCGCCTGAAACACATTATGGGTTTTCATTTTGTGAATAACTTGAAAATCTTAGCTCAAACAGCTGCAAAACCTATTTCCCCAGCATGGAAATGCTGAATTCTTTAAGGCCAAGCCTGAAATATGTGTGTCCGAGGCTTCTATCAAAAGTTACACTTGTCTTTATGGACTTAGTGAAAATCGCCTTATTTCGGCGAGACAGTGCGTTTCTCGCTATTACATGCATTTGAATGGAGCTCTCGCCTGAAACACATTATGGGTTTTCATTTTGTGAATAACTTGAAAATCTTAGCTCAAACAGCTGCAAAACCTATTTCCCCAGCATGGAAATGCTGAATTCTTTAAGGCCAAGCCTGAAATATGTGTGTCCGAGTCTTCTATCAAAAGTTACACTTGTCTTTATGGACTTAGTGAAAATCGCCTTATTTTTAGGCGAGACAGTGCGTTTCTCGCTATTACATGCATTTGAATGGAGCTCTCGCCTGAAACACATTATGGGTTTTCATTTTGTGAATAACTTGAAAATCTTAGCTCAAACAGCTGCAAAACCTATTTCCCCAGCATGGAAATGCTGAATTCTTTAAGGCCAAGCCTGAAATATGTGTGTCCGAGGCTTCTATCAAAAGTTAATCGCCTTATTTCGGCGAGACAGTGCGTTTCTCGCTATTACATGCATTTGAATGGAGCTCTCGCCTGAAACACATTATGGGTTTTCATTTTGTGAATAACTTGAAAATCTTAGCTCAAACAGCTGCAAAACCTATTTTCCCCAGCATGGAAATGCTGAATTCTTTAAGGCCAAGCCTGAAATATGTGTGTCCGAGTCTTCTATCAAAAGTTACACTTGTCTTTATGGACTTAGTGAAAATCGCCTTATTTAGGCGAGACAGTGCGTTTCACGCTATTACATGCATTTGAATGGAGCTCTCGCCTGAAACACATTATGGGTTTTCATTTTGTGAATAACTTGAAAATCTTAGCTCAAACAGCTGCAAAACCTATTTCCCCAGCATGGAAATGCTGAATTCTTTAAGGCCAAGCCTGAAATATGTGTGTCCGAGTCTTCTATCAAAAGTTACACTTGTCTTTATGGACTTAGTGAAAATCGCCTTATTTAGGCGAGACAGTGCGTTTCACGCTATTACATGCATTTGAATGGAGCTCTCGCCTGAAACACATTATGGGTTTTCATTTTGTGAATAACTTGAAAATCTTAGCTCAAACAGCTGCAAAACCTATTTCCCCAGCATGGAAATGCTGAATTCTTTAAGGCCAAGCCTGAAATATGTGTGTCCGAGTCTTCTATCAAAAGTTACACTTGTCTTTATGGACTTAGTGAAAATCGCCTTATTTCGGCGAGACAGTGCGTTTCACGCTATTACATGCATTTGAATGGAGCTCTCGCCTGAAACACATTATGGGTTTTCATTTTGTGAATAACTTGAAAATCTTAGCTCAAACAGCTGCAAAACCTATTTCCCCAGCATGGAAATGCTGAATTCTTTAAGGCCAAGCCTGAAATATGTGTGTCCGAGTCTTCTATCAAAAGTTACACTTGTCTTTATGGACTTAGTGAAAATCGCCTTATTTCGGCGAGACAGTGCGTTTCTCGCTATTACATGCATTTGAATGGAGCTCTCGCCTGAAACACATTATGGGTTTTCATTTTGTGAATAACTTGAAAATCTTAGCTCAAACAGCTGCAAAACCTATTTCCCCAGCATGGAAATGCTGAATTCTTTAAGGCCAAGCCTGAAATATGTGTGTCCGAGTCTTCTATCAAAAGTTACACTTGTCTTTATGGACTTAGTGAAAATCGCCTTATTTCGGCGAGACAGTGCGTTTCACGCTATTACATGCATTTGAATGGAGCTCTCGCCTGAAACACATTATGGGTTTTCATTTTGTGAATAACTTGAAAATCTTAGCTCAAACAGCTGCAAAACCTATTTCCCCAGCATGGAAATGCTGAATTCTTTAAGGCCAAGCCTGAAATATGTGTGTGTCCAAGTCTTCTATCAAAAGTTACACTTGTCTTTATGGACTTAGTGAAAATCGCCTTATTTAGGCGAGACAGTGCGTTTCACGCTATTACATGCATTTGAATGGAGCTCTCGCCTGAAACACATTATGGGTTTTCATTTTGTGAATAACTTGAAAATCTTAGCTCAAACAGCTGCAAAACCTATTTTCCCCAGCATGGAAATGCTGAATTCTTTAAGGCCAAGCCTGAAATATGTGTGTCCGAGTCTTCTATCAAAAGTTACACTTGTCTTTATGGACTTAGTGAAAATCGCCTTATTTAGGCGAGACAGTGCGTTTCTCGCTATTACATGCATTTGAATGGAGCTCTCGCCTGAAACACATTATGGGTTTTCATTTTGTGAATAACTTGAAAATCTTAGCTCAAACAGCTGCAAAACCTATTTCCCCAGCATGGAAATGCTGAATTCTTTAAGGCCAAGCCTGAAATATGTGTGTCCGAGTCTTCTATCAAAAGTTACACTTGTCTTTATGGACTTAGTGAAAATCGCCTTATTTAGGCGAGACAGTGCGTTTCTCGCTATTACATGCATTTGAATGGAGCTCTCGCCTGAAACACATTATGGGTTTTCATTTTGTGAATAACTTGAAAATCTTAGCTCAAACAGCTGCAAAACCTATTTCCCAGCATGGAAATGCTGAATTCTTTAAGGCCAAGCCTGAAATATGTGTGTCCGAGTCTTCTATCAAAAGTTACACTTGTCTTTATGGACTTAGTGAAAATCGCCTTATTTAGGCGAGACAGTGCGTTTCACGCTATTACATGCATTTGAATGGAGCTCTCGCCTGAAACACATTATGGGTTTTCATTTTGTGAATAACTTGAAAATCTTAGCTCAAACAGCTGCAAAACCTATTTCCCAGCATGGAAATGCTGAATTCTTTAAGGCCAAGCCTGAAATATGTGTGTCCGAGTCTTCTATCAAAAGTTACACTTGTCTTTATGGACTTAGTGAAAATCGCCTTATTTCGGGCGAGACAGTGCGTTTCTCGCTATTACATGCATTTGAATGGAGCTCTCGCCTGAAACACATTATGGGTTTTCATTTTGTGAATAACTTGAAAATCTTAGCTCAAACAGCTGCAAAACCTATTTCCCAGCATGGAAATGCTGAATTCTTTAAGGCCAAGCCTGAAATATGTGTGTCCGTGGCTTCTATCAAAAGTTACACTTGTCTTTATGGACTTAGTGAAAATCGCCTTATTTAGGCGAGACAGTGCGTTTCACGCTATTACATGCATTTGAATGGAGCTCTCGCCTGAAACACATTATGGGTTTTCATTTTGTGAATAACTTGAAAATCTTAGCTCAAACAGCTGCAAAACCTATTTCCCCAGCATGGAAATGCTGAATTTTAAGGCCAAGCCTGAAATATGTGTGTCCGAGTCTTCTATCAAAAGTTACACTTGTCTTTATGGACTTAGTGAAAATCGCCTTATTTAGGCGAGACAGTGTTTCACGCTATTACATGCATTTGAATGGAGCTCTCGCCTGAAACACATTATGGGTTTTCATTTTGTGAATAACTTGAAAATCTTAGCTCAAACAGCTGCAAAACCTATTTCCCCAGCATGGAAATGCTGAATTCTTTAAGGCCAAGCCTGAAATATGTGTGTCCGAGTCTTCTATCAAAAGTTACACTTGTCTTTATGGACTTAGTGAAAATCGTTATTTAGGCGAGACAGTGCGTTTCTGCTATTACATGCATTTGAATGGAGCTCTCGCCTGAAACACATTATGGGTTTTCATTTTGTGAATAACTTGAAAATCTTAGCTCAAACAGCTGCAAAACCTATTTCCCCAGCATGGAAATGCTGAATTCTTTAAGGCCAAGCCTGAAATATGTGTGTCCGAGTCTTCTATCAAAAGTTACACTTGTCTTTATGGACTTAGTGAAAATCGCCTTATTTCGGCAAGACAGTGCGTTTCACGCTATTACATGCATTTGAATGGAGCTCTCGCCTGAAACACATTATGGGTTTTCATTTTGTGAATAACTTGAAAATCTTAGCTCAAACAGCTGCAAAACCTATTTCCCCAGCATGGAAATGCTGAATTCTTTAAGGCCAAGCCTGAAATATGTGTGTCCGTGGCTTCTATCAAAAGTTACACTTGTCTTTATGGACTTAGTGAAAATCGCCTTATTTAGGCGAGACAGTGCGTTTCACGCTATTACATGCATTTGAATGGAGCTCTCGCCTGAAACACATTATGGGTTTTCATTTTGTGAATAACTTGAAAATCTTAGCTCAAACAGCTGCAAAACCTATTTCCCCAGCATGGAAATGCTGAATTCTTTAAGGCCAAGCCTGAAATATGTGTGTCCGAGTGGCTTCTATCAAAAGTTAGACTTGTCTTTATGGACTTAGTGAAAATCGCCTTATTTAGGCGAGACAGTGCGTTTCACGCTATTACATGCATTTGAATGGAGCTCTCGCCTGAAACACATTATGGGTTTTCATTTTGTGAATAACTTGAAAATCTTAGCTCAAACAGCTGCAAAACCTATTTCCCCAGCATGGAAATGCTGAATTCTTTAAGGCCAAGCCTGAAATATGTGTGTCCGTGGCTTCTATCAAAAGTTAGACTTGTCTTTATGGACTTAGTGAAAATCGCCTTATTTAGGCGAGACAGTGCGTTTCACGCTATTACATGCATTTGAATGGAGCTCTCGCCTGAAACACATTATGGGTTTTCATTTTGTGAATAACTTGAAAATCTTAGCTCAAACAGCTGCAAAACCTATTTCCCCAGCATGGAAATGCTGAATTCTTAAGGCCAAGCCTGAAATATGTGTGTCCGTGGCTTCTATCAAAAGTTACACTTGTCTTTATGGACTTAGTGAAAATCGCCTTATTTTAGGCGAGACAGTGCGTTTCACGCTATTACATGCATTTGAATGGAGCTCTCGCCTGAAACACATTATGGGTTTTCATTTTGTGAATAACTTGAAAATCTTAGCTCAAACAGCTGCAAAACCTATTTCCCCAGCATGGAAATGCTGAATTCTTTAAGGCCAAGCCTGAAATATGTGTGTCCGTGGCTTCTATCAAAAGTTACACTTGTCTTTATGGACTTAGTGAAAATCGCCTTATTTCGGCGAGACAGTGCGTTTCACGCTATTACATGCATTTGAATGGAGCTCTCGCCTGAAACACATTATGGGTTTTCATTTTGTGAATAACTTGAAAATCTTAGCTCAAACAGCTGCAAAACCTATTTCCCCAGCATGGAAATGCTGAATTCTTTTAAGGCCAAGCCTGAAAT
>JAQSNX010008556.1:0-21182 GCA_029532605.1 Oreochromis grahami
AGTAAGAGTTTAATTTAATGTATTTATTCTTTTTGTGTTTCATGGCTGATAAATCTCTTATTGTTATGGTACAGACAGTGTGGAGGTGAAACTGGCAGATGGTCCTGGAAGATGTGCTGGAAGATTGGAGATAAAGCATGAGGGCCAGTGGAGGAAAGTTCCTGCAAAAGGATGGACAGAGGCTCAATCAGCAGCTGTCTGCAAACAACTGCAATGTGGGGGAAAAGGCAAAACTGAAAAATTCAGTCAGGGTTCTGATAGCTTCCTGTCAATAACGTGTCCGACAAATAAGAAGATATCAAACATATCTGAGTGCTTAACAGAAAACTCAAACAACCAACGTCAAGATCGAGAAGTGGAAGCAGTTGGAATCACCTGTGAGGGTGAGTGTCACGTTTCCTTTCTTAAAGGAAGAGTTTTTATATCGTTTGCTTTTTAGTTGCTTAACACTGATGATATTGGTGAAGTTTGATCAAAACAGGAAATACTAAATTACTAAAATACGATAAAATCTTAGAACCAGGAAAAAGACATTTTCGTTCATCAATGTGAGTCAGAAGAAAAGAAAACGTGTTTTTTCCCCTCAGCCTATTTGACTTCTCCTTTTATTCCTAGAGCTCCTTCAGGCTCAACAGTCCTTCTGTACCTACAGTTTAATATTTCCAGACTAAGAAAGGGATTTTTGTTAAAACTGTTTTGATCATAAAAGTGAAATAAGACACTAAAACTTTCAATGATCATGCCATATTAACATTTTTTCTTTAAAATACTACCATGACTTTTTACTCAAAAATGTAATTAAAATATTATTTTGGCACAGTTACGTGCTTCGTAAGGAAAGTCTTAAAGACAATGCTCATTTTTGCTTATAAATAGAGATAAAACTGAGTATATTTTAATCTTATATACATTAAATTGGCCTCCAGTTAAATCTTCAGTTGATCCAGAATACTGCAGCGAAAGTACGAGAGAGAACAGATTTGTCCTATCTTGGATTCTCTTCACTGGATCCCTAGATCAAATTTAAAATCCGTCTCTTCACATACAAATTGAGCACTTCCCTCTCAGACTACAGGCTTACTTGTGCTTCCTAAAAGTGGAATAGAAGGCAGAGGCTTCAGCTTTCAGGCCCCTTTCCTGTGGAATCACCTCCCAGTTTGGATTTGGTAGACAAACACCTTCTCTATTTTAAGATTAGGCTTCAAACTTTCCTTTTTGATAAAGGTTATAATTAGTGCCCAATAAGATGACTCTGAACAATCACTTAGTTATGCTGCAATAAGCCCAGACTGTGTTTTATCTCCATTCAGCTTTTTTCACCAAATATGTGTTTATACACCACTTTCCTATTTTTGTGTTCATCAGGTCACAAGGTGGTGTTTTTGAGTGGAACCTGTTCTGGTCATGTGGGGATAGAGCATGGCAGAGAAATCTACTGGCTCTCTGGGTCTAACGAGACATGGAACCAAGAGTCTGCAGACACAGTGTGTCAGCAGATGCATTGTGGGAACGCTACCAGCTTTTCTTCCAACTCTACAACAGTTGATATGATTAATAAAGTTTGGAAAGACTCTTTTAGCTGCTCATCCAGAAAAAAGTCTCTTTTTGAGTGTAACCGGAATACAACTCTGCCTCCTGACCATCAAAATTCTACTGCCTATGTGAAATGTTCAGGTAATGTGAAATGTGAATGAGTTAAAGTATAAAACTAAGACTAAAGTCATTATGGAATTGATTTATTGTGTCACTAGTTGTAATGTGATCCACTCAGAGGACACAATTTATTTATAACAGACTTTACCTTTTAATGTCCATAGATGTACATTCACTTCCTTGTTTTCTCTCAATCAAGTTTCTACTATTTTCTGTTTTTTCTGAAACCCAGCTCGGTCTAAGAAGTTGTGAAATATCTGCTGATACTAGTTTCCTCTTAACTTTTGCTTTTTCAATGTCACAACAGGAAATATTGAGATGAGGTTGATGAACAGCTGCTGGGGAAAAGTCAAGATTCGTGTAGAAGGCAAGGAAGGAGATATGTGTGCAGACACCTGGACAGAAGACAAGTCTGTGAAGCTGTGTGAAAAGCTGAACTGTGGGACGCCCATAAAAGCCCACAACAGTCCCAGAGATGGTGATATAATCATCAAGAGTTTACACCCGACAAGTCGGACTAAAGACCTGACACAGAGCATCTTTGTCAAAAACCAGGACAATGATAAGTCCTGTAATCAAAAACCAGCCTATGTTGTTTGCTCAGGTAATTAATTGTTTTTTAAAAATATTTTTATATTGCAAAAATATAATAAATGTCGCATCTTCTCTTTTTAAAAAGTTTCATTTTCAACTGATTTGGACCTTTTGGAAAAAAGTGCCAGTTTTATTGCTCCAATTTATTGGACTGTTGACTTCAGTGATGAAGTTACCAGAATTTAAATTTTTTTTACATGTTCCTTCAAATGTTTTAAAAATATCTGTGTAAATACTATTTAAGCTCATTTGTGTTTAAGAAGCAAATATGAATCTTTCTGAAGCTATCAGACTGAAATTCTTCATACTTATTTCATCTTTTTACCAAGATGATGATGGTTATTGATGCTTAAAATTATGTTTAAAAATAAAATAAGAGTATTATAAATATATGGTATCATTTTGACATTTTTTTGTTTCAGGTAGTGTCAAGCCCAGATTTAGCATTCCCAGTTACAAATGTTTTGGAAACATAGAGGTGGAGTATGAGGGGAAGTGGATCCCTGTGTGCGAGGATGCTCTCAAAGACACTAACAATCGAAACACCATCTGTCAGGAGCTTAAATGTGGTGATGCTGTTGAGACTCTTCCCTACTTTGGACCTGCAGCAGACAAATTAGCCATTTCAAACCTAAACTGCATTGCAAATGCTAACAGTCCATTATCTGCATGCAGCAGCATTACTGCTTCTACAGCTGCCTGCAAACACAGTGGCCTCCGATGCTCTGGTGTGTATAATGATCTTTGTGTCAGCAGTTTCTTAATTATTCTTTGCTCCTTCACTGAACTGAAACTGAAACAAATTGAGACTAGTTTGTATTTCAGAAAAATGTTGAGATAAAAATAATGCTGCGTTCAAACTTTGACATGCTCGCCTTCAAAGGTTACTTTAAGTAAAATAAAGGTTAGAAGTTTAACATCCTCACCTTCATTAATCATATTTGTTCTACTCAGTTTTACTCTTTTCTTTTCTGCTTGTTGTCCATGTCACCAGTATGTCTCTGCCACACAGTCTGACTCACTTAAATAATGTGTGGAATCAGCTGGAAACAGCTAGCCTGTGCAGTCTGATGGTTATAAAAATATCTCTGTCATCAGTTGTCATCTCTTTGTTATCACTCTATAAAATCATTTTATTAACACAGCAGTCAGCAGGTTAGCTAAACTTTAAAAACTTTAATTTGATGCAGGATCATAATGTCATTTCTGTGTGCAGAGTGTGTTATTTATATCATACAGATCCTGTTGATTACATCATGTTTTGCGAACGTTTTATTTCTCTTGTCTGTCTCAGAATGGAGGACGATGGTACCTGACAAAAAGGCCTGTAGTGGAACAGTGTTGGTTCACTGGAGACAGGGACCCAGTGCTGTTTCCAGAGAAAGCTTCAGTGAAGCTGAGAAGGAAAAGCTTTGCCAGGATATGGACTGTGGTGGACACCAATCAACAAATAAAAACCACCCCCAAACAATTGAAATAGATTCTTTTTGGAACAAAAGCTTCAGCTGTGGTAAAAATCCAGGAAGCATTTGGGAGTGTGAAAATAAAACCACTCCCTCAAGGAAGGAGCCAGTCTTTATTGAATGCCAAAGTAAGATTTATATCAGCAGGACTGATCTTAAATGATCACAGACTTTTTACATTTGCACTGGAAACACTGAAGAGTGAAACGAGACTCTAGGAGTGTGAAAGAGAATTATTCCAGATACACTGGATAAAGTAACAAACCAAAGCTAAAAGTGTTAAATGAACTATTTGATTATGGACTTGTGCTTCATATTTTGACTTTGTAGGGCAGAGATGATTAACTGATCATTTCTACTTCAGTGCTTTATGTCTTTATCAATACTTGACTGCAGTGTTTTATTGCTTTCCTTCCCAGAGGAGCCCAGTGTCAGCCTTTCACAGAACTGTAGTGGGGAAGTGAGGATAGATGGCGTTCCAGTGTGTGCTAGTAACTGGGATCTATCCTATGCACACAAAGTTTGCCAAGAAAAGCTTTGTGGCAATGCTGTCTTCATTAAACCCAAAGCTCCATCAAAGGGTTCAGGTAACATTTACCATGTCAGCTGTGAAAAGTACCATTCCATCATTGGCCAGTGCAGGAGGACAAAAGGAAAGTGTGACACAAATGTGGTGTTCATTACTTGTAGTGGTAAGTGTGAGTCCATACACCTCTCTTTCTATAGACTCATCCCTATATACAGTACATACATGTATGTCCTCTATTATTTATTTGTAAAGCGGAAGATTATTTTTTTAGTAAAAAACATTGTCAAGTTCATTATAAAAAGTTGCTTATGCCATTGCAAAGGACACTTAGTTCCAGGTTCTGTAAAAATGACCATTTGGCTGGTTCATAAAAAATATGTTGAAAATGTTTTACACTCCAAAAAAGTTATTTTTGTTCATTTTTTAAACACATGACAAACACAAGCAGACCATCTCTAACATCATATTTGTCAGACAGAAGTGGATGAGCTTGTTTCCTTCTTTAAACACAGTTTCTGTGCTTTTACAGAAAGTGTAAAGTTCCGCACGACTGAAAAACATGGAGGTGTACTTTATGTCAATTATCGAGATAAGTGGGAAAGAGTATGTCAATCTGATGATTCCCAAGACTTAAAGGCAAAGCTCTGTGAAGAGATTAATAATGTGACCCATAGCAGCTCTAAGGAAGACAAACAGGTAAATCTTTACATTTTACATCTTGAAGCGGTCACTGATTTGTCTCATATTTTACAAACCAAAACCATGGACAGTTTCCAGCTTAATTGAATATAATAATGCAGACTGGAATATCACATTTAAAATATTTAGGTTTGTAAAAAGGTAAGAAATGCATGAGAGGTGTAGCTGACTAAATACAAAATGCTCAAAGATTTTTAAGTTAAAATCCAGTTTGCAGAAATATAAAATAATTTGAATGTCCCAATACTTTTGGTCTGGACTTCTAGTGACTTCTTTTGCTGTGTGTTGCTGTGATGCTTCAGTCAGGCCTGTTTTTCACTGCCAGAGAAATTTCAGTGTTTTTTATTCTGGCTGTATCTCTAAATGTGATAAGGTTTAAATTTGATTCAAGGTCAACTTAGAAACAACACTGGAGTTCACTGATGTTACCATGGACGTCAAGCGCTCCGTCAAAGAACGTTCCTGTGGAAACGCTTCTCCAGCTGAAATACTTTGTAAGACACACCATGAATCCCTTCTCAATAAGTTCCATTGTTTTCAAAAATATTCATTCAACTTGTTTTGCAGAGAAGAGACTTTTTATAATCTGTAACTCTGAGCTTATTTACCTTGAGGTCAGCTCGCAATGTGACTGAATCCAGAATAAATAAAGTGGTTGTTTTTTATTTCAGGCTACGAGCCAGCCCCTCCACCTCCACCACCTTCTTCTCCACCAATAGCACCTATTATCGTGGGTGTGGGATTTCTTCTTGTTGTTGTGATCTTAATTTTGGTATTTGTGCGATTCTATCTCAAGAGAGCCAGGAAGTCCAAAGTTTCACGTGAGTATCTTTATTACATGAATTAAACACATGACCTGTTTCACTTTTAATGAATTACTTTAAAAAGTGTAAAAATCCTGATTGAACATGATAACGTGATCCAGAAAAAGGTGTTTTCTCCAACATACTGACTGAATTATGAATTCAAATACTTCCATCACTACTGCTGACAGAACAAGCAACGCATCAGCTCATTCAAACATTGCTTACTTCAAAAAATTAGGGAAAAATTTCAAAAATTACCCAAACTTGTGCTTGTGTTGTGTTTTTCCTGCTTGCATACTCAGGGCTGGACTGTTACAAAAAATCAGCCCTTACTTTTTCTTTTTAATCTCCTTGCTAAAGTTGTTGTTGGGTTAGTTCTTAGTTGAACTGCACTACAGTATGTGACAATAAAAAGCTAAACTTTATCTGTTTGCAGTGGCTCATGGACAAAGTGGCCATTCATTTTACTTTTATTGGGACTTCTGTCCCTCCCCCTGCACTTCTCCACGGCAGCCTCCTCTTACTGTGAGGGTTTGTTACTACAGCAGTTGTTGCTGCAACAGCAGCAGCCCCAACAACAATATGACTAAAATGATATATTTTGCTCCATTTATCTTTATTTTCCTTTTCTCAGCTTTTCAGCTCCACCTTTTTTGTCACTTCGTCCGTATTAAATTCTGTTCTGCAAGTCTAGTGAGCACACATGGAAAGTAGGGGAGGGCCTAGTTTAAATATTTGAATTTGCAATACAGTGTCTGTATCAAAAATGAACAAATTGCCTGCTGACAGTGCTTTTATGGCTGATTCCAGATTACCATACCAGTCTTTGCTGTACCCTGGTACATTGGTACATCACTGGTACATTAGCACAGTGCACTGTTGAGACAGCTGTTGTTATGTACTGTATGAGTAAATGTGTAACACTGTAACCTTTCAGCAAGAATGCTGCCAGACAAGGAAATGGAGTTTGAAAGTGGGGAATATGAAGATGTCACGAACAAAGAAAATGAGATGGAAGACTTAAGTCATGGCAGTGAGTCATTCATTCATTTGTTTATTGATTGATTGATTATTTTGTTCATTCATTCATTCATTTTTTCTAAATACTTTATTGCTTCTGATCAAAGTGCCATTTATATACTGTACACCATGTTTGTTTGTTGCAGGTCTTGCTGCTTCTTATATTTCCATGTACACAGTTATATTTTCCACAGATATTTCTTATCACTGAATATCAATACTCCATTTTTTCTGCTTTTATAAGTTATTTCTGCTTAATCATACTGTGTCAAGAACAAAACCTTACCTCAGTTAAATCTGGATTTTACCACTTCTGATGTCGTCTCCTTGTGCAGTCCTACTGCTCCCCCCTGCTGACCACTTGAAGGCGCACGATTTCAATTTCACCGTGGACCTGAACAGAGATATAAAACATATATGAAATGAAAAATTATCTGTCAAACTGACTTTCATGGCAGGGATCATTGGTAATAACAGTTATGCCTCTGGATACAAAGAGCAGCAGTTTTTAGTGAAAGCTGTCAATCTTATTTTACATGGTAGGCCACTTACAGAAACCAGTGAAACTCCCCTTTCTGTCAGCCTAAAGAAATGTAACTACACATTTAAAACAAGAAAAGAAAAATAAGAGCATTTTAATCACTATTTCTTAGTTTTATGCATGAAAAAAAAAAAGAAATGGTGCCGTAGTAAATGTCTAATTTAAATTGCAATCATCAAATGTGTAAAATTACAGAAAAATAGAAAGTTTCTATTAATTCACAGGAAATACCCTGATGGGGTTTTTTCCAATCTAGGCCAACTGTAAAAAATGAAATAGTAAATCATAAAGACAGGAACTTCTCTATGATTTAATGGTTTATCTTTTGCAGTACTTAATTCATTTTGTGCAGTATAAACATCCTTGGGGGACCTATTTTTCAGCATGACAAGCTGCAAAAATTAATTAATTAATTAATTAATTAAATAATTGTTTTTATAAATCCATTTGCCTGTCTTAGATTTATCTCAGATTGTTTCCAAGTGGGAGTTCTTTTTAAAAAGCCAACATGGTGTAAGTGTTCTCTTGCTATTTTTCATTCAGGAGCCAGATCAGAGGCTGAATTAATCTCAGAGAAGGATGGGCAGAGTGTTTCCTCTTTACCTTATGAGGATGTTGAAGCAGATGAGGCTCGACCCCTGACCTTTCCAGGCACTACTGCCATTAACATCAACACGCATGAAGGTGTCCATAATGAAAGCACTGGAGTTCTAAACTAGTTCGATCACAGTGTTTTCACATTTCAATAACAGTAAATGGCAATTTGGAAAATCACTGAGTCTAATCTCTGTTTAACACATGTCATCTGTTTTTCTTTGTGACAGACGAGGTGACCTACGAAGTGGAAGATCCACAGGAGAGTTATGACGACATCGATACAATCCCTGGACCCACACAGACTACAGCAGAGGTCCATGACAGCCCTGAAACATCACATGACTTAAACACAGCAGCCCCAGGATTGGTGGAGAGAGATGAGGACTACCTAGAGCCAGATGTGGATGGGTGAGCCAAATGTGGCTTTAGAAACTACTTTAAAAAATCAGTCTTAAAAATGTCCAAATTCACTTTCCTTTCTCTCAAATAAATATCAAATGAAAAGCAATATTAAAATCTTTAAATTCAACATACATTTACTGAAATGGCTGAAGGAAACTTCCATTTCATGGAAGAACTCAGTGTAAAAAGACTGAAAATCCATCTTTTGATACTGTATAGGAAAAAACTTAAAATGTACAATGTAAAGAAAGAAAGTGCTAGTTTCATCCATACATCATTTTATTATGTTTTATAATGCCAGCCGCTTCTTCCTGCTTCTAGTCTACAGGCTTAGCTAACTGTCTTGTTACTTTTATATTCAGCATTGAAATTTGTGTAATATCAATATTCTCATCAAACTCTGAGTATAAAAATACAAGTGCATTTCTCATAATATTAAGCTATTGTTCTAAATATAGTATATTCTTTAAAGCATAAATATAAAGAATTCAAAATCTTGTGGTTGTCGTCTTTTTGTGATATTGTTTCATTTTTATGCAATGTGTCATTAAATGGTCCAACATGAAATACCAGTGCAGTTGGTATTTCTTAACTAGTCTGTTAATTGCTCATTTTAACGATGCTCAACTTGACATTTTTTTTTAAACTCCCAACAGCAAATTATATTTTATTGATTATTATTTTTTGATTATTTCCCCCATGACCACAGCTTCTTTGTGGCTAATTTTCACATTCCTGACAACTGTTCGCAGTGCACATTTTTCTATAAGTCACCCAATTTGTTTATTGTTTGTATTGAAAATAAATTACAGCATGATTAAGGTTGTGATTGATGTGAATGACATGTTTCATCCTGTTTAGCTTCTCTGGTAGGTACATTTTGTTTTGAAACTACTCAACATTAGTATGTGATTAGAAATCACTGTGAATTATGGATGTACATTGCTAACAGAACTAACTAGCTAGCATGACCGTTAGCCACTAACTCATTATTTTGTTCTTACCATGAGTCACTGGAGGGATGAATAACACTGCTTTACTGACAGATCTTTAAAATTATTGACATTTTTAGGTTTAATAATTAAAGAATGTCTAGTGAAGCCTCTGAGACTCTGGGATTTTGGAAATGGCTTAGATGTTGAGTATCAAACTGTATGTTATGTATGCTATATATAGTTTGATACACAGCACAATAAGCCGTTTTATCAATAAGACGTCACTTTTAGAGTCTCTGAAGTTCTGAAACTTGTTACTTTCCATTCTTACAGGTTGTTGACTCTTTCACCAGTGTTTGGGTTGAAAACATTTTGAGTATAGTTACATCATCATGCACTTTAATGTTCTCTATTGCAATTTATAATTTTCCTCAGTGGTCAAACTTGGCAACTGCTTGCTGCAAATGTTAACATGGGTAAGCTTATCATTGACGTGCAGCTTTGAGGACATTGACAGATCTACTAAGGCCTCAGATGTTTGGTCAGAGCAAAGGGCCAGTGAGAAGAGAGCCAAAGGGGCTAATTGTAAACAGCATTCTTTCACAAGCAGCACTGATGTCAGAGGCCTTGCTGAAGAGCCATGGTGTAGGATTAAGTCTGCTATGTAGCTGAAGTTGAAATAGAATCAGCATAGTTGTCTGCAAAGGTGACAAATCCATTCTGAATATTTGTACAAAGCAAACTTAACCTTGTGTTATATAAATGAAATAAAATGTTATTAGTACATGATAATACAAACTTTTTTTGAGTTTGTATGTAAGTTTTCATTTTAATCAATGTATTCAGTTTGAATTTGTTATATATAAACACGAGCAGAAAAAAGGAAGGAGAATTTTTAAAGATACCTTTATTGTCTTTCTCCTTCATCACTCAGGGTGACTTTGCCTCCAAGGATTCCCATTCATTTCCTATGTGGGACACTTTTGACTGGGAACACCACAGATGTAGTGTTTATAGTTGATTAAAACACTCAAAATTCAATGAAAGAGGTGCTCATCGCTTTTAGATGTTCAAGTGCATAGTGTGGAGGATGTCATAAGGCCTCGAGGCAATCGGATGTGAAAAAAACAATATTTATGAGTGCTAAAATTTGTAAATCGGTCAGATTTGACCCAAACACAACAGGAAGGAAAGAGGGAGAATAAGCAGATGAATGTATTTTTGTTGTCATAAAATAATACAAATAAACATAATAACTATATAACATATGATCATTAATTGCAGTTAGAAAGAGTGTGTCTATCCAACACGCACAGCCTTCTTCAGTTCTTTGGTTCTTAGGTTTATAGCTTGGATCTCTGCAAGCTATAAAATTAGTTACAATCTCAGAACATTATATAACATATTATTACACCATACCATTGTTTATTTCACAAAAACTGAATATAAATATGAAAGCAGTGCATGAAAAACTTCATGATAAACAGCTTGTAGAACTACCTCATAGCACCAAGAGTAACTAACTTGTTTTCTTTTTCAAATAATTCACAGTGAAGAGTGATCTCCAAAAGTTGAATCTGTTCATCTGGACGTAGCGTTTTGTGGGAGAAATGTTTCATCACTCATCCAAGTGACTTCTTCAGTCTCAGCTGACTGCAGGTTTCCCCAAACCTTATAAACAGGACATTTGCATAATGACTGAAACCAGCCCACTGAAGGAACAATGGGCTGTGAGGTCAGTTCCTTAATCATAATTATGCAAATTCCCATGACCATTGATCAACTGTGATTGCAGCCATTCCCCAACTCTCTGTGAATGGTACTCATGGCCATTGATCAGTGGGTTTTGGTCAGTGATTGTTGATCAATGGTCATGGGAATTTGCATAATTATGATTAAGGAACTGACCTCACAGCCCATTGTTCCTTCAGTGGGCTGGTTTCAGTCATTATGCAAATGTACTGTTTATAAGTCAGCTGAGACTGAAGAAGTCACTTGGATGAGTGACGAAACATTTCTCCCACAAAACGCTACATCCAGATGAACAGATTCAATTTTTGGAGATTTACTTTCCTGGATGATTGAAAATGCATCAAGACGTGAAGAGTGATGAGTGCCCCAAGTGTCCTTTTCTTGAGACATTTTTTTTTATTTATTTGTGTGTGCATGTGGAGTCCTGCCTGTGCCCCTCAACAATAACATTTAACTATTAATCACAATTTTGCTAAATAAAATGATCTGCTTGCATCAGTCACATGATGACCATTAACCAGTGCTCACCCTTGACATTAGAGCACGCTGGCTAGTCTATTTATGATGTGACTGATGTTTTCTGAGGTGTTAGGAGACACACTGTCTGCTCAAATCCAGCTAAATACAACCAAATTGATTGGATGGCATTTCATTTCTTAACATAGATGGACAGTCACCCAAATATACAGCCAAAGCAACCCAGGAGTTTATTAATAAAGCAAAGAAGGCCAATATTCTTGAATGGGCAGTCAGTTATTTGATCTTAACCCAACTGAGCATGCATTTCAGTTGTTGAAGACTAAATTTTGAATGAAATGAAATGAAATTTTTTATTTATTACTTTTGAGCCCCTGAAATGAAGAGATTGAGTTAAAAAAAATAGTTCCTCACATTTCAGGAAGGAGGGTCGAAAACACATCGTGTGTTTTTGATCTTGTGTGTTGCTCAATACCATTCAATATTTACAAACCGGATTCCAAAAAAGTTGGGACACTAAACAAATTGTGAATAAAAACTGAATGCAATGATGTGGAGATGGCAAATGTGAATATTCCATTCAGAACAGAACGTAGGTGACAGATCAAAAGTTTAATCCAGGAAAATGTATCATTTTAAAGGAAAAATATGTTGATTCAAAATTTCACAGTGTCAACAAATCCCAAAAAAGTTGGGACAAGTAGCAATAAGAGGCTGGAAAAGTAAATGTGAGAATAACGACAAGAGCTGGAAGACCAATTAACACTAATTAGGTTAATTGGCAACATGATTGGGTATAAAAAGAGCTTCTCAGAGCGGCAGTGTCCCTCAGAAGCCAAGATGGGTAGAGGATCACCAATTCCCACAATGTTGCGCAGAAAGATAGTGGAGCAATATCAGAAAGGTGTTACCCAGCGAAAAATTGCAAAGACTTTGCAGTTATCATCATCAACTGTGCATAACATCATCCGAAGATTCAGAGAATCTGGAACAATCTCTGTGCGTAAGGGTCAAGGGCGTAAACCCATACTGGACGCCCGTGATCTCCGGGCCCTTAAACGACACTGCACCACAAACAGGAATGCTACTGTAAAGGAAATCACAGAATGGGCTCAGGAATACTTCCAGAATCCATTGTCAGTGAACACAATCCACCGTGCCATCCGCCGTTGCCAGCTGAAACTCTACAGTGCAAAGAAGAAGCCATTTCTAAGCAAGATCCACAAGCTCAGGCGTTTTCACTGGGCCAGGGATCATGTAAAATGGAGCGTGGCAAAATGGAAGACTGTTCTGTGGTCAGACGAGTCACGATTCGAAGTTCTTTTTGGAAATGTGGGACGCCATGTCATCCGGACCAAAGAGGACAAGGACAACCCAAGTTGTTATCAACGCTCAGTTCAGAAGCCTGCGTCTCTGATGGTATGGGGTTGCATGAGTGCGTGTGGCATGGGCAGCTTGCATGTCTGGAAAGGCACCATCAATGCAGAAAAATATATTCAGGTTCTAGAACAACATATGCTCCCATCCAGACGTCATCTCTTTCAGGGAAGACCCTGCATTTTTCAACAAGATAATGCCAGACCACACACGCATCAATCATAACATCATGGCTGCGTAGGAGAAGGATCCGGGTACTGAAATGGCCAGTCTGCAGTCCAGATCTTTCACCTATAGAGAACATTTGGCGCATCATAAAGAGGAAGGTGCGACAAAGAAGGCCCAAGACGATTGAACAGTTAGAGGCCTGTATTAGACACGAATGGGAGAGCATTCCTATTGCTAAACTTGAGAAACTGGTCTCCTCGGTCCCCAGACGTCTGTTGAGTGTTGTAAGAAGAAGGGGAGATGCCACACAGTGGTGAAAATGGCCTTGTCCCAACTTTTTTGGGATTTGTTGACACCATGACATTTTGAATCACCATATTTTTCCCTTCAGATGATAAATTTTCTCAGTTTCAACTTTTGTTCCGTGATTTATGTTCTATTCTGAATAAAATATTGACATTTGCCATCTCCACATCATTGCATTCAGTTTTTATTCACAATTTGTTTAGTGTCCCAACTTTTTTGGAATCCGGTTTGTATTATTTACGGTTATTTATGCTTATCTAGGTTATTGCTGTGGTTTCCCTACTGTGTTGTTTTTGCTTGTTTTCTTTTTTTCCAGCAGGTGATCTAACAGATTTTTTGTGTCTTTTCGCACTGTCCCTCTTCCCCTCTGTTTTTCTTTCCCTCTCCTTTTCTTCAGCTTCTATTGTCTATGTCTTTCCCTTTCCTATCCCCCGGTCATGTCTGTTCCGTTTGTAATAACTTAAAAGATAAAAATAAACAAACAAACAAACAAAATAATAAAGATCAATCAAGTGGGCCAGTATGGCAAAGCCATAATGATAAAGTGTTTGTGAGTTTGTGATAAAGTCATACAATCTATTGTAAAATATTTTTTCCAGTATCTTAGAGAACTGCAGTGGTAAAGAGATGGGCCAACAGTTTGTGAGAAGACGTTTATCTTCAGGTTTATATATTGGAAATAATCTTTGCAATTTTCATCCTATCAGAGAATAAACCATTCTGTAGTGACAGATTACAAATGTAGGTAAACGGTTTCACAATATGTCCAATAACATCTTTAATAAAATCCATATCAATGTCATCACAGTCAGTTGATTTCTTGGAGTTAAAGGATAATCCCAGCCTAACACAGTATGTTGAAACTTAGCATTGGGTAGGGTGGCCACTACCCCGGGGCACTGGCCACCCTACCCATTAGCTCACAGCAACAAGGTCCTGGTTTTGAATCCTCTGGCCTGCTGAGGCCTTCTTATGTGGGGTTTGTGGTAGCTAATATTGTTTCTTTTTGTGCAGGCAGTGTCTAATCTATTTGTTTTAGTTCTTGTTGAATATATTATGTTTTATGTTCTTTTTTTAAATTTCCTGAATGTCTTTTCTATCCCTGCTGCTTAACTTATGAATGGAGGGTACTTGTACATCCAGTAATAAAAGTCAATAAGACCTGTAGTGGACTAGTAGTCAGGTACTCAGGAGGAACAATAACCGCTCTTTCCAGTGAAGGCTGGCAAGAAAATGAGAAGGAAAGGTTTTGCCAGGATATGAAATGTGGTGGATACCAATCAACAAATGAAAGCCTGTTCCAAACAACTGAGATACATTCTTTTTGGAGCGAAAGCATCAGCTGTGGTAAAATTCCAGAAAGTATTTAGGAGTGTGAAAAGAAAATCCCACCCTCAAGGAAGGAAACAAAACCCAGCCATAATGGGGCTGTGGAGCCGTGCTAGACTCCAATATTTTTTTTATAAAAATAAAATAATAATTTCCTTAGAAAAATAACATTTTTGAGGTCTTTTTAAGATAAAATTCTGAGTGTTCAAACACCCAACAAGTCTAAAGTTTCACATGAGTATATTGATTGCATCAGTTAGAATTAAATACTGACTAATAGCTTGTTTCAGTTTTAATGAATTGCCATGAAGCGTAAAAATCCTGACTGAACAAAACGTTTATCCTAATCATCCAAGTTTAAAGTAAAAATGTGTTGCCAGGAGAGGGCAGTCTTTCAACGTACTGACTGCATTCTGACTCCTCTGTACTCTTCAGCTTACAGCCATTTCTAATAATACCTTTACTGCTGATGACTGAACAAACAGCACATCAGGTCATGTGTGCCAATCATTTGTTTACTTGATTAAAAATGCAAAAACACAACTGGGAAAATGACCCAAACCTGTGCTTGTGTTTTTCATGTTCTTGTGCTGTGCACTGGTGCATTAGCACAGTGTATTAGTGAAACAGCAGTTATGTACTATATCAGTAAATGTGCAATACTGTAACCTTTCAGCAAGATCGCTGTCAGGGAAAGAACTGGAGTCTAAAATTGGGAATATGAAGATGTCTGGAGAAAGAAAATGAGATGGAAAACTTCAGTCTGTCATGGCCTGTGGCTGCAGGATACGTGTTGTAGAGAATGACGACCCAAATGCTGACAAGCAGAGGTGGACTAAAGTTAACAAAAAGTGAGACATTTTGTTTATGTTAGCTGATTACAAACATAAACCAGACATGAAAGCCAACTAGATGAGAAACTAATAATAAAACCTAATCTGGGAAAACGAACACATGGTAACCTGGAACACTTGGAAATACCTTGACAACATGGAGAAGGATTAACAGACTATCCAACAAAGGGCTGAGGAAGACAGAGACAATGTATACACTGAAGAGTGACGAGGGAAGTGGAAACACATGGGAAAACAGCAAGAATGCATTAGAAATAACAAGACAAGGGAAGCAAAACTGAACACATTGAACACAGAACAAGTGAATGTCAAAATAAAACAGAAGTACGCAAACACACAAACACTGACAGGAACACACAAGCTTGTCACTGAAACAGGGAAAAGCAAACATAGATGTAGGGGAGAAACATGGGAACATGTGAGGGAGACGAAACACAGACATAACTAAGAGGCTGAGTCCAAGGGAAGCGAGGAAAACAAACATGAGCTGTAGAGGGAATAAACAGAGACGTGACTGGGGAAACATATACACAGAGGACATGACAGACTCTTACAGGAGACACAGGGATGACACAAAGACAAGAAAACATGAAACAGAAATACAAAAAAACTCAGAGACATAAAAGAACTAAACTCCAGGCTAAACTATATAAACTTGAACTTAGAACATCTGCATAATGCAACAGAAAGAATCATGTATACAAAAAACTAAAAATGCTGAGTCAAAGACATACCGCCCTGACACAGTCGTGATTGAGCCAAACCTTGTTGTGATTTGGCACTATATAAATAATACTGAACTGAATTTAAAGTGCTACTGCTCCTCCCTGTTGACCACTTGAAGGTACACAATTTCACTTTTGCCTCCATTTTACCATGTGTCAGAACAGAGACATAAAACAGATATGACGTGTAAAATTGATCGATTTGTTCAGTTTTTCTTATCTGCATTTTTTTTATTTTTAAACATTTTATTGATCAAAGTCTGGAGCTTTGTCTTATTTAAACACTGTACATCATGAGGGTTATTATTATGACTCTGACTGTGGTAAGAATAGTGCTGTCAAAATTAACGTGTTAACGTAGACTAAGCATCATCACGATTAAAAAAAATTAACACTATTAACGCATCTGGAGTGCAGCATGACTCAAAATCCCTGCAATGTTTCTGTCAAAGCATTTCAGCCAGTTTGTCCAAGTAGTTACCTTCTCACGGAGCATCGGGGGCTCAGTAAGTCTACCTTGGACATATTGACTGACACAACTGCCAAGTGAATTGCAACAAACTGCAGACCTGTTAATGTTGAGAACATGCGCTTTACATAGCTTTGGTTCCTCATCTCAGTGACTTGAAGCGCCTCCCCAAGAGTGACAGAGAGAGAGTGGATAAATGCTTACAGAGCTTTTTTGAATATTCAAGATGTTCAATGTTTTTCCGAGTCTGCTGGAAGACTCGTTTGTTTGCTCCTGGAAAATGAAATGTGATTAATATAGAATAAAAATGAATGATATTTATCCATCCATCCATCTTCATCCGCTTTATCCGAGGCCGGGTCGCGGGGGCAGCAGCCTAAGCAGAATGATATTTAATCGTGATTAATCAAAATTAATCCACAGTAACCGTGTGATGAATCTGATTTAAAATTGTAATTGTTTGAGAGCACTAATATATATATATTATATATTAGTCTATGCTTACCTACTAGTATGTAGTTTTTTTAAAAAGTTGTATTTCACAGGAGAGAACCTGTGCAAAAAGAAAAATTACTTAAATTCTCTTTGAATTTAAGCACACATTCTTTGTGTTTATTCTCCATTTACTTATATTGCATAAATGTCTGTTACAAGCTTAAATATAAAGTTGAAGTGTGCAATTACACTTCAACTTTATATTTAAGCTTGTAAGGCTATTGATCAAGTAATATTGATTAATCGTGATTAATTACAGAAAATTGTGAGATTAATTAGTTAATTTTTTTTATCTATTGACAGCACTAGATAAGAAGTCAAATCTTTGACACTGTTTAATTTGACATTGAAAATATCCCATAAACTGCTGTCAGCGTCTGCTCCTTTCTACAAGGAGGCACTGCTAGAGCTGCAAAATTACGTCCAGCAAGTCAGTGGTGTGAAAGTCCCTGACCAAACAATCAAAACATAAGTTCAAAGGGATTTGTGTCTCCTCGTGGGATCAAACTAGAGATTATTTTAGGCAAATACTACGCTATGAAACCACTGGACCATAATATTTCTTATTTATAATTATTCTTTGACAGTGCTTTCATTTTTCTTGTTTTAATTTGATGTTTTATTGTTATATAGAGAGACATATGGAAAAAGGTTAGAGCCACTGACTATTTTGTCAGAATTTTTGAAAAAAAAAAACCCCAAAAAATTAAAGATGTCTCCAGTTTGTTTGTTTTTTCCAGTGGCCCTAATCCTCTTCCGAAGAAAAATACTGAGATGTTTATGTTACCAGAAAGTTTGAAACCTGCTTCTAAACTCTGTTTGTGTGTGTGTGTTGGGGGGATACATGCTTGGGTTAGATGTGGTTTCTGGGTAAATGTTTTTAAATGCATTCATCTGAATGCAAAGCACGTTAAGATGACTTGAGATTAAACGTGCTGCATAACCAAACTGACTTGTTGTTTAAACGGTGGTTTCTGAACTTTTTCATCAGGTGTAATCTCACCTCCAAACCTGGCAGATGTTCCCCTTCATCAACAGGAATGCTTAACAAACATGTTTTTTTATTTATTTAATATTATTTAACCACTCACAAAATCTCATTTAAGCTAAATCACAAGTTAATTGTAATTAACAGAGATGAAGTAACATTTTTAATGGTTACCTGTAAAATAACCAAATAAGTTACACTGCAGTATTTGACACCTACAGTACTGACATGCAAGACTGGGTTTGTTACTCAAAAAAGACATGTATGTACAAAATACAGTACGTTAGTTGATTACTTACTGAAGAAAGTAATTCGTTACACTATTTATTACATTACTCTGTCAAATGCTTTGTCACACAATTACCAGTTCCACACACCAACACAAATCCCTATCGATACACATCCAACCTTTCTTTTAGTTTTTGTGTATGATCTCAAAACTGACAACACAAAACAAAGTTGAAAATCAGACCAAAACAGACTTTGATCGCTGACTCAAGGGCTCACCACAGTGATTATACTGTTAAAACATGTACATGTAGGTCGGCACACACTCAGCTTTAACATCAATCTGTGCTCCTGGCTATCTTTGTGTAAGCATGCTGTCTGTGCGGATGCTTGCATGAAGAGCCGAAGTTGTGTTAGGTGTATAATTCAGCTGTATCTTTCGTCGGTGTAGTTGCCACTTCAGGTGAAAGAAAATGTGTCTTTTATCCACCTTGTGTGCAGATAACTGAAGAACCTTTGCAATCCAAGTAACGGCACAATTGTGACTGGAATTTAATTAATTTACTACAGTAATTAATTAATTTTAGTAATTAATTTAGTGTGATATTACTAAATTACTGACTGACACTGTAAACTACCAAAAAGTCATTTAATTCTACAGTAAATAACAGAAAAGTTTTGTTGTACTTTTCTGTAATTTACAGTGTCCTTATTAATTCATTTTTTACTATCTTTATGATATTGCCAAGTTTTTGAGTTTGTCATGGACTGATTTGTTTAGATGATGGTGATTTGTTCTTGTCTTGGGAAATTTGAGGTAACTTATGTAGTTATCTAGTTCTGTATTTCTGTATTAGTTGATCTTGAGCTCAGCTTTTCCTAGTGCCTTGGAATTGTTATTATCATCGTCTCTATGTTTATTTACCTTCAGTCTCCCCTGTCTGTCTGTCTTGTTACTTTGTGAACTATCTCCATGATCACTTGTGTTCTCTGTCTTGTTAAGTTCACGGGTTTTAGCCTAGGTTTGTCTGTGTGTGTGTGCACATGTGTGTGTGTCACAGGCCTCCAGCAGACCCGGGAACAAACAAACAAACAAAACATTGTCAGTAATCAGTTGTTTGCACATCAACTGAGGTAAATGTTGATAGATGCGATTAGGGAAAGAGGTTTAAATTGCTTTGATTTGTTTAAGTGACTTTGTTAAACCTGGAAAGGCATTAAATTTGCCTCTCCACATGGCAGCTTTTAATTTACAGAACTTCTATGTGGAGTTCCTCAAGGCTCCATGCTGGGACCTATTCTGTTTTTAATATACATTCTTTCTTGAGGCCAGATGATACAGCAGTTTCCTGATGTTTTTTATCATCTTTTCGCTGATGATATTCAGCTATACTACTCATTTTAGCCTTCTGAAATTCATAAACTCTCTACTTTGAATGACTGTTTAACAAACATATTAAGCAGTGGTTGAACAACAATTATTTACAGCTAAACCCAGACAAGCCTGAGACCGTTGCACAGGACAGTGGAATGTCTGACATGAAACGATGACTGGGTGATTTAGTTTCCTCACCGAAGCGTATTCTCAGAAATGTAAGTGTTATTTTTGATGAAGCCTTCTCTTCATCAAACGTAAATCAGATAGTAAGAACCTACTTTTTTCATTTGAGGAACAGCTCAAAACCTAAATCAGTGGTGTCGACAAGGAAACTTGAGATGATAATCCATACTTTTGTCTCTATAAGACTCGACTACTATAATAGCACCCTAGGTGCTTGTGTTGTTTTGAGGGGGTTTTGTGACCTTCTGGATGACTTTTTTATACGCTAGAGTAATTGGGTTGCCACAGTCCAAAGCCTTAGGAATTTGTGTAAAACTTTCCAGACCGATAGATGTCATATCTTTGTTTCTCAGTTCTTCTTGAGTTTCTTTAGATTGTGGAATGATGTGTTGGCTTTTGAGATCTTTCACCTTTCTACACTTTTTAAGACAGGTCTTATTTAAGTGAACTTGTTTGGCAGTAATCAGGCCAGGATGTGGCTGGTACAAGAGAACATGTATTTTTAAAACATTATTCTGATTTTTGTGCATGTTCACAAAGAGTAACTTCTGAAGTGACTCTATCAAGGTTTGCACAGATATATAGATCATCACTGTGCTAATTAATTTTTGTCTTTTCATGTGATTTCTTAATATTGAAATACTTGAAATCAAGCAATGTATTAGTTCCTGGCAGTTGCTACAGTTTGTGGTAATGTATGGTATGTGTAAAAGTCACACAGTTTTGTTTAACGCTGTGTGTATCTGTAGTGTGTTGGGGGCTGTGCACACGGACAGTCTTGTTTGCTTGTTAGCGTGCCCTTTAATATTGTATTCAATGTCATATAAACATACAAATATTGAACGAATATTTACAGTAAATATTTAAAGAAAATTAAACCCCAATATAAGATCTATTTAAAAAACAACAACTTTTAAACACAGGTACAGTAGGAGTTGATACTTTCATATTTTTCTGAGAATATATCTGAAGCAGAAGCGTATGTGATCACAGTTTCCTGCCTAGATAGACGACCTGGTTCCAAAAATACAACCCAGAGGTTTGTGGCTTCATTTCTGTTAAGCTACCTCCAAACTGGAGCTGATGGTTGTGTCAGTTATGCTTCATTTCTGATCACATCACTGGTAAATGTGGTCAAGACACCTCTGTGTGAGTCTTACGCTTAGATGTGAGATCAAACAGATTTTTACACCAACAATTTACTAAAAAATAAA
>JAQSNX010008557.1:0-12884 GCA_029532605.1 Oreochromis grahami
GAGGAGCAAAGGTGGCTGACTGAACCTCTCGGGCACCGCCGATTCCTGGAAGTCACAGTCGCGTCCATTGTTGCTGGAGTCATTGCTGACGTCCGACAATGCTTCAAAAGGACAGGGGATGTCGAGCACGGGCAGCTGCTGAGCCGCAACGGCGTGCGCCATCTGGCGCTGAACCCGCCACTCCCGACTGCACGCTGCCTGCATCGCCTCTGCCATTGGAAGAGCTGATCTTACCATTAACCGGGGGTGTTGCAGCCTTGCTAGCGAGGTGCGATATCCTTGGCTTTTTGTTGGCGAGTGGGGTCGATGAAGTCGGCAGCAGGCCGTTTCTGGCAAAAACAAAACTGTTTTAGTTTCATACCTTTAAAACAGCGTTTGATATGAAATAGTGTTCCAGGTGAAATCAGACAGGGGAGAGACTCAGAGAGCAGAAAGCAACGTAATGAAAAAGACATACTCGACAACCGAGTATTAAAGGAAGAGCACTCTTAGCAGCAAAGGCACAATGATGACTGTGCTTCCTTTTCACAACAGCAGAGATTAGATTACAGACAGCCCTGTTTGACCCAGTCCACTCTGAAGACTTTGGGAGTGGCAGACTCGATGACTTTGTTTGCTCTCCTGACTAAATTACTTGTGCTGCATCAATCAGGCAGAAAGAATCTCCCAATTTACTATATTAACAACTAAATTTATTGTCTGATCACTGGTTGGTCAAACCAGAATCTTTTCTTTTCCCACAAAAGTTAAACTGTTGTCCTGCAACCTAGAGAGTTAACTGTCAGCATTGGATAAATTCAGCATTTGATAACAAGCGTCTGTTAAATTGACACTATTTTAACACTGATGAGAGATAACAAGCTGATTTTCATTGCATGTGTGTTTGTTATTAGGCAGGTTTAATCAATGTCTCTGGAGCTGCATCTCCAGCAGGGCATGTTCTTAAAGCTGCCTTTCCTACACACTTCTCTGCTATTATTTGATCATTTTGTAACCAATGTGCTATGACTCCACTGGTCTTTGCATCACACCAGGTGATAAACAGACTCACATGCTCAAGATGGTGTCTAATCTTCATGAGCTCTCTTTTGTTTGTGTTAGTAGGGTTAATGCATGTTCTGCTTGTGTGTGTGATTTTGTATACGTTTCTTTTTGCAGTGTTTCAGATTCCTTCACAATTTTCCACTTAAGCAGTCAGTTTTCTTTTCCCCAGGTTTGCTAACCCAAATTTTGATTTCCCACATTAAACAACAGCATTCCTCTGTGTTCTTACCTCCTGCTCTCACTCTGTTGTCCTCTCCCACTTCAACAGTCCAATAGCCGGCAGTTCTTCTTCAGCTTTGTCCTGTGTTCCACTGTCTCTTCTTGCCATTTTCTCCAAAGGTGGCAAATGTCAAACTCCAACAGCCTCCTCAGTTCTCCTCAAACGTCCTTTTCACAAGCACAGTGACTTTGCAGCTTGTTGGAAACACAGTGTCATTCATCCGATCAGTCAGGATGATGGTTTGCTCTTCTTCTCCGATGCTGTTTGTCCACACTGCTGCTGCTTGCTGGGACTCTTTGCTCAGGACTTCGCTGCTGTCTCTTTATCTGCCATGTTATTGCTCTTTGGAACTGCATTCCTTGTCTTCAGGGAGGAGTGAGAGCTCGCTTGTGAGGATGAGGGACACATGGTGCTGTAAATAAGTTAGCCAGAAATTTGGCCTGAACGTTTCCAATGATATTAAATTAGAACTTTCTTCCGACTGCTGCATGTGGAAAATCAGGTCTGCTTTTCATCTGAAAGTGACAAAACTAAGACATTTCCATTATTATTATCACTGCTTAACCAACACACAGAACTCTCCTTTCTTAAAAGCAGAAAATGAGATTGTAGTTGTTCTTGGCTAATAAACACAAACCCTTTTTCCTATGATTTTTTATCTACAATGTAGATTTTGTCTCTGTTTTACTCTTTCTTTCTTTACACTAGCTGGTGACCTGCAGAATCACCGCTCTCACAATTTGTGACAATTACTTTTACACAGCGCACACACACACTGCGACGTCAGGCACATTCACACTCACTCTTTTCATCTGCATAAATAAATCATATGGCTGATGATATGTGCCATGGTGATCCATAAGTATGATCAGAAGTTCATTTAATTATTTTTCAACCCAACAAAGCAAATAAACAAAAACATGATGCTGATGCTATGAACACTCTACACACATGAATCAAGATCCAGGAAAACTGCTGCGCATCTGAAAGAAGAAGCTGAACTCACGGATACGCTACATACTCGAGTTATCATAGTTCTCTTCCCCTTTCTTTGATGAGTTCTCAGCCAGCTCCTGATCTGATAATGTGTAGCTTGCTCATCAGCTCAGAAGAGACCGCAACACAACCTCACACAGTGGTTGCGTGCTTTGCCCACAGTGGCAAAGACTTACATTTTCATATTCAACTCAGCTTCTCCATCATGTAGTTTTCAGCTGTTTCACACAGGGTTCAGCGTAATAGTTGTTTTCATAGGTGTGCTCTATATCTCAAGTGGCGGACTCAACGCCTCACAAAGTGGCGGAGAACAACACAACCACACGGTTATAGAGTCGGGCTCTAGGAACTTACTTGGTGTTGCTTAGCGTATAATATGAGCCTTGGATCCCGCCAATCGTCATTCGTCGAGGAGAGAAAACAGACAGCTAATCCACCGGCCCGATGACAAATTCTCACGTCTTGCTGACGTCAGGGTTCTCTCCTCGGTGAATGCCGACTCCAGGGATCCGGCGTCGAAGGACCAATTAATGATAGGTTTGTAGTTTGAACCTATTCGCTGGAACGTTGAAGGCAATGTAATTACACAGCAAGCAAGACACGAAGTAGGCAAAGTTCTTTATGTTTCACGTGCACGGGAGAGAACTGGACAGGCGCCGTTCCTTCGCTTGACCCCAGTTGCTCTCGTCCGCTCCCCCGTAACACTGCTCTTTTATTGTGGTTCCATGAATATGCATAGGTTCATTAACATATGACCTCTTTACATAGGTATACATGTGAACAAAGAATACCGTGTGTGTGTGTGTGTGTGTGTGTGCGTGTGTATCTGTGTGTGGGGGTCAAACTGTGACCCCAGGAAGACTCCCCAGAGCCGTCCATCTAAACAAAAGGCACTTAGCCTAAAACAGATATAGATACGTTTATCCTACCATAAAACAATAAGACAAGGTACGACCTCTCCCATGCTCCTAAAATGTGGGTGTGAAAGTCAGAGAGCTCTGGAATGCACACAAAGCTTGCAGACTATTAAGGATCAAACCTCTACCAATCTACACCTAATTATAAAACTCTAAGAATATATAAGTAGATATTTCTAAGCATAAATGACAATCACAATACAAATCTAACAGAGACGACTTAGACCCAGTAGAGTGGTTGAAGGAAAAGGAAAAGGGGGACTGGTGAGGTGCATTTCATGTCCCCGGTGCTATGGGGGGTTGCAGAGAGGTGTGACGAGCTCTGGTGGATGGGGGAGGGAAGGGCTACTGAATCAAACCTGTTAAACAACTGGTTCAATCTGTTAGCCAGAACCTGGTCTCCAGACTCTGGACCCCCTCCGCTCACAGTGCCCCGTCCAGTGATGGTGTTCAGTCCTAAATGAAATATCTGAATTTTTAGCCACTGTTTTTAATGAAGGCATTCATAAGGGAACATTGGGTGACTCCTTTTACAATGGAGTAATGTGTTTGTTATATAAGAAAGGGGGAAAGAGATGATATAAATAACTATAGACAATTAACGATAATGAATGTCGATTATAAGATATTTGCTAAAATAATCATGAATAGGTTTGAGGAGGTATTAGAGAAAATTATAGAAAAAGAGCAAACATGTGCAATAAGGGGTCGTTTGATGTGGGATAACTTATGTACTTTGCGGGAAATAATTTATAATAGAAAAGACACAGAATTTTTTATTTTAAGTCTTGACCAAAAGAAAGCCTTCGATTACATCTCTCACTCCTATTTGTGGGAAGTTATGAAGGCCTACAATATGCCTGAAACCTTCATCTCTATGATTAAATTATTATACAAAAAATCCCTTGTCCAGATTAAAGTAAATGGAAGGCTGACCGAACCCTTTAGAGTTGAATGTGGAGTGAAACAAGGATGTCCTCTAAGTGCAGCGCTATATGTTTTAGCAATAAATCCGTTACTCAAAATAATCAATAGTGATAGCCGTTTTACTGGATACGTCCTAAATGACCTATACAAAGTGACAGTCCTTGCTTATGCGGATGATGTCTCAGTAATTATTAAAGATCAAAAGGAGCTATTAATACTTAAGGAGTTGTTAACAAAATATGAACAAGCCTCCGGTGCCAAGCTAAACCAGGAAAAGACTGAAGGAGTGTGGTTCGGACAAAACTCAACGGAACCTGTAATTGAATTAAAAACTAACAAGGAGATGAAGATTTTAGGTATTTGGATTTCTAAAAATGATCCATGTCTTCTGAATTGGAAAAAGAAAGAGTGAAATAGAGAATGAAGTAGCTAAATGGGACAACAAAAATACAAACTATAAAGCGCGCGTGAATATTGTGAAAACACATGTAGTCTCAAAGTTACTTTTCCTAGCTACTGTCTTTCCCCCTCCTCAGAAAACTGTTATTAAATTAAGTAAATTGTGTACTAAATTGATTTGGGGGACAAACCGCGAAGTAACGCAGAGGAAATTGATGTATAAAGGAAAAGAAAATGGAGGATTAGGAGCGCCAGATCTTGGTATCATTTTGATGATTCCCTTTTTGAAAAATGTATACAGCGCATTAGAGCGAAGCACCCACTGGATCCAAGGGAAGAAATCCTTGTTGAAAAAAATGAAAGGGAGAGCCCGAACGGGAGTGCCATACTTTGAACTTGTGTTCGGGGATTTGGTAGATCGGTGGAAACTGTGTGGTTTAAACCTTTTACAATTAAACTCAAAACAAATATATAATAAAATCAATTTAATAAAAAACGAAGGTATGATACAATATAAGTTAGTTAGAAGGAAGACGCAGAGTGGTTCAATATACATACACACAGATAAAAGTGTACAGAGATATTTACACAAGGGGTGAATGATCCTGGTGAAATATACAGTGTAGAAACAAGCTGTAGAGTGAGCAGCAGCAATTAAAAACATTTGATATGTCAATTAAACAGGTGATGAGTGAGATAACCATGTTAAACTGGATTATAGAGTCTGACAGCTGCTGGTAAGAATGACCTGCGGTCGCGCTCCTTCCTACACTGTGGGTGTAAAAGTCCACTGCTGAAGGAGCTGCTCAATGCTCGTACAGTCTCATGCAGGGGGTGGGAGGGGACAGGTCATTATGAGGTCAAGCTCTCCTATGTCCAGTGGAATATCTGCAGCTGAGCCCACATTCAGATGGTACATCCTCATGGAATCGTCACCTAGAGATCCAGCAGTGATTCCTAGGGCACACACTAATGGCATCAATGCACCTTTTCTATCATATTGTGGTGGGCTGTGGTTTGTGGCTCAGCTGCAGGGGAGGGGTGAAGCAGTGGGTTTCGGGCAGAATGTTTCCAGGCATGTAGTCTTGGAACATCTCCAGATGGATCGTGGATAAGGCCAGGGCCATAGGCACCGTTCATGTAATCCATGCAGAACTGCAAGGGACTTCCTGTTGACAGACAAGAAAAGAGCGGTTAGTGACTTCCTTCCAAACTATTTTCTCCATGCACTTCATTCCCACGCATTTCTCCTGACCATATGCAGATACCTGGGATGTGGGTGCCATCGTATTTGATATCCATCTCATGCAGACCGGCCTCTGTGGGAGCGTACTTGACAGCAACTGTGCCATCGTTGTTGTCTGTGATGTCAAGCTTAGCAACTTTGCCTGATGCCATTCGGACCTCACCTAAAGCAGAGGACAAAAACAATGACACACACCATTATAATCAAACTATCTGTTTATTAAGTAGACTTGTTACCTGTGACCTCTCCTTTCTGGATGGTGAATGGAATCACCAGGTCAAATGGTCTCAGACTTGCCACATCCAGCCAGATCATTCCCATTGGTCGGTCTGTTGCCTGAGAGACACGCAAGTGCACACGTCAGATCACAGGTTGTTAAGAGATTGTGGCAACAGTGACAACATGTCACAGACTAAATTAACACAGGAAATTAATACAGGACCTGTAACATCTTAACATTATGCAGCTCTGCTGAACTGTCCATGTGTTTCAGGCATCCCGTTTTTGACATGGAGAGAGAGAAATCGGCGCAATTGCTCATTATCTGCGATACCAAGTCTCTAAGTTGCTGCAATTCTTCCTCCATAATAAATTTTTGACCAAAGCCAGGGAAAATTAAAATCGGTAAGGGGGCTAATTACCCTTGCTCCTCAACCTGAATGCTGCCGTCTTGTCTGCAATCAAAAAAAAAAAAAAAAAAAAAACCACAACAAAACCAAACCAAAAATCTACCTCAAGTGTGCATCCTATCGACCAACGCCAAGTATGTGACCAAGTGGTCGGCGGGGTTCTAAAAGAAATAATAAAAATGACAACGCCACCTGGGGGTCAAATTCTAGCCCCCAGGAAATATGAAAAAAATAAAATGTAATTAAAACAACTCGCACAGGTTCAGGGATGCACACTGAGGCCAACTCAAATATAAACACAATTTTATTTATTAATGTAAAATGAAAAACAAAACAGCGTACTGAATATCTAAAACGGTGTCCCAAATTACAATAAAAATAAATACAACTGGGACTTACCAGCAGCGGTGGACCAAAAGAACCACACAAAAAAACCTACTACAGTCTATTCACCTGGTGCTGTACAACAAAAGAAGTGTGGAAAACGACCCACCACCTGAGGTCCCATGGCCGCTGGCAAATCCTCAGTTCACTGAAATAACACGAGATAAACACATTAAAAAGGATAGTCAAAGGAGTTTGCAAAGAAAAGCGTCTGGACCTCTTTGAGTTGCTTGAAGACGTTTCACCTCTCATCCGAGAAGCTTCTTCAGTTCTAAGGTCAAATGGCCGAGAGTCCCAGATTTAAACCCAGTGGGAGCATCTCCCCAAAGAGGGACAAAGGACCCCCTGGTGATCCTCTAATCACATGCGACAAGGTGTGAAAGCGGGTGTGGGACCTAATCAGCCAGGGTTTCGGGTGAGCTCATTGTGAAACCTGGCCCCACCCTATCATGTGATTTCCTGAGGTCAGATGGCCCAGGATGTGAGTGGGCGTTAAGGCGTCTGGGGAGGGAACTCAAAACTGGATTATAGATGGCAGACAGTTGGTGTCGTAAACCACCGCCTCTGTTCAAAGATGGTCGCTCACAGTGGACATAGATGGCCTCTTTCACTCCTCTTTCAAACCATCTGTCCTCTCTGTCCAATATGTGAACATTGGCATCCTCGAAAGAGTGACCTTTATCCTTAAGATGCAGGTGGACTGCTGAGTCTTGTCCTGTGGAGGTGGCTCTTCTATGTTGTGCTATGCGCTTGTGAAGTGGCTGTTTGGTCTCTCCAATGTAGAGGTCCGGGCATTCCTCACTGCACTGTACAGCATACACCACGTTGTTCAGTCTGTGTTTTGGAGTTTTGTCTTTCGGGTGAACCAGTTTGTGTCTGAGTGTGTTGCTGGGTCTGAAGTACACTGGGATGTCGTGCTTTGAGAAAACTCTCCTGAGTTTCTCTGATACACCGGCTACATAGGGGATGACAATGTTGTTGCGTCTGTCTTTCTTATCCTCCCTCGCTGGTGTCTGATCTTCTTTTCTGTGGTATCGTGAGAAATTAGTTGTTCATATAAATATATGAGTATGCATAATAGTTATTATTCATAGATATATACATCCTAGGTTCCTGTTATTCTTCTGAAAGAAACAGAATGAGTGTGTTGTTACAATGGTAATGCCAGGGGAGGCAGTATAGGTTCTGTGTTACACGAAGGTTGTGAGGAAGTGGAAGAAGTGTGTGTCCTGTAGGAGGCAGTAAAAAAATGGATGCTGATGTTCTGTACGTGCACTGAAAGAAGGTTCAGTAAACCAGTTGCAACGATACTCCGGTGTAAGGCTCAGTTATTTTATTTATGTTTTTGAAGATGCAACATCTTTTTGGCGACGAGGACGTTTAGGGGGAAGGAGTTTAAGGGCGCCCGGACTGAAAAAAAAAAAAAAAAAAGTGAAGGAGGCGGCTACAGGTTTGGCTAGCTGTTCAAAGAATGCAAAAGTTTTCGGCTGGAAATAGAAGCCAGTAACCTCGAAGCGGGAATGGCTACAATTGGCACGCTAGTAGCGTTCGATCCAAAGAATCAGACCTGGGATGAGTATACGGAAATACTCGAGCAGTTTTTCGCAGCTAACGGGATCGACGATGCAGAAAAACAAAGAGCGATCTTAATAAGTGTCGTCGGAGCAGCGACGTACAGCTTGATGCGAAACCTTCTCAGCCCGGCCAAGCCCAAAGACAAAACCTTCCAAGAGCTGGTACTTCTGATGAAAAATCACTTTGACCCGAAGCCCAGTGAAATTGTGCAAAGGTATAAGTTCGACTCTCGCTCCCGCAAGCCGGATGAAACCGTCATGGAATATGTAGCGGAGCTGCGTCGCCTGGCACAGGATTGTAACTATGGCAACACGTTACAACAGATGTTGAGAGATAGGATCGTCTGCGGAATTAAGGATGACCGAATTCAGAGACGTCTCTTGTCAGAAGTAGATCTCACGTTTGACAAGGCTCTGTCAATTGCAGTAGCCATGGAGACTGCAAATAAAAATGCACAGGATCTGCAGACCTCCGGAGCGTCAGCAAAATGTTTCACTCTTGCCACAGGACAACAGGAGAGTCGTACCTTTAAAGGAGAAAGTAAAGAGTGTTATCGTTGCAAAGGAACCAAGCACACAGCAGCCGTCTGTAAGTACAAACAAGAAAAATGTCATGCTTGTGGTAAAGTGGGACACATAGCCAGAGCTTGTAGAAGCAAGACTAAACTGAACCAGAAAAAGGATGCATCGACATATGTAAAGAAAGACAAAAAGCAGAGTTCACACTACAGTACTCACAATGTGGGCGAGAAATCAGATAACAACAAAACTGATAGCTCTGAAGATGACTCTTTCGCATTGAACTGTGTTAAGTGTAGTCAAGTGCACAAAAGAAAACTGTTCAAGTTAGGGCGTGGCAGTGTGGTACACTTGAGAAAAGTACATCCTTACACTGTGGATATGCAAATTGATGGGAAAAAGGTGAACTTTGAAATAGACACTGGGTGTTGCCTAACAGTCATGAACGAAGCAACATTCAGAGAAACGGGAAAAGACACTAAGCCCCCCAGCCTGCAGCCCATCAAAATCAAACTGGAAACTTATACAGGGGATCCTGTTAAGGTGATTGGTGCAACACGAGTCAGCGTCAAATACAAGCAGCAGAAAAAACATCTGCTCCTGGTGGTGGTCGAAGGCGACGGCCCCAGCTTGCTAGGTCGAGCTTGGCTTGAGGAAATTAAATTGGACTGGAATGAAGTAAAAAACAGTCGTAACAACAGAAAGCTGCACCAAGTCCAAACAACAGAAATAACACTTCAGAGAGTGTTAAGTAAACATGAGGATGTATTCAAAGAGGAGTTGGGCACCCTGAAAGGTATGAAAGCTGCTATTCATGTGAAAATTGATGCCACTCCACGCTTCTTCCGTCCACGTTCTGTCCCCTTTGCTATGCGAGCAAAAGTCGACGAGGAAATAGACCGACTTTTGAAAGAAGGAATCATCTCGCCAGTAAAATATGCTGAATGGGCGGCACCAGTAGTGCCACTTTTGAAGCCCACAGGGACAATAAGACTGTGTGGGGGGACTACAAGCTTACTGTAAATACAGTGGCTTCACTGGAGCAGTATCCAATACCCAGAATGGAGGACCTGTTTGCCACACTATCTGGGGGAGCAGTTCTCAAAATTAGACATGAGCCACGCTTACCAGCAAATCCTCTTGGATGATGAATCGAAAAAGTACGTGACAGTAAACACATCTAGGGGGCTGTTCACGTATAACAGATTGCCTTTTGGAGTGGCCTCTGCTCCAGCAATATTCCAGAGGACCATGGAAAGCCTTTTGAAGGGGATACCCCAGGTAGCGGTGTATCTAGATGACATCTTAGTGACTGGTGTGGATGAGGTGAGCCATCTACAGAACCTGGATGAGGTGTTGACCCGGTTGGAGGAGGCTGGGTTGAGGTTAAAGAGGTGCAAGTGTGCTTTCATGCAAGAGAAAGTGGAGTACTTGGGGCACATAGTGGACGCTCAGGGGCTCCACCCAGTGGAAAAGAAAGTTAAAGCAATCATGGATGCACCTATCCCCACAAATGTCACTGAACTGAAAGCATACTTAGGTTTGCTAAATTACTACAACAAATTCCTTCCAAACCTGGCAACCCTGTTGGCACCCTTACATGAACTTTTGAGACATGAGGTACGCTGGACATGGCAAAAGAGACAAGAGGAAGCATTCCAGAAATCCAAGAACCTGTTGAACTCAGCAGAGGTGTTAGTTCATTATTCTGCTGACCGTGAGTTGGTTCTCTCATGTGATGCATCCCCATACGGCGTAGGCGCCGTATTGTCACATAAGATGGAGGATGGAAGCGAGAGACCTTTGGGGTTCATGTCACGCACACTCTCTCCTGCTGAGAAAAAGTATTCTCAGCTTGACAAAGAAGGTTTAGCTGTGATATTGGGCATCAAGAAATTTCATAAATACTTGTATGGCCGAGTTTTCACGATTTACACAGATCATAAACCCCTGATCTCACTGTTCAATGAAAAGAAGCCTATACCTCAGATGGGCCGTGACATTGAGTGCTTACGAGTACAACATCAGGTACAAGCCAGGAAAACACCATGAAAACGCGGATGCGCTCAGCCGGTTGCCGGTACCAGACTCAGCACCTGAGCAAGAGATGACTGAGCAGGTTTTAATGATGGATGTACTGGATGACACATTACAGGGAGTGCAGAATTATTAGGCAAATGAGTATTTTGTCCACATCATCCTCTTCATGCATGTTGTCTTACTCCAAGCTGTATAGGCTCGAAAGCCTACTACCAATTAAGCATATTAGGTGATGTGCATCTCTGTAATGAGAAGGGGTGTGGTCTAATGACATCAACACCCTATATCAGGTGTGCATAATTATTAGGCAACTTCCTTTCCTTTGGCAAAATGGGTCAAAAGAAGGACTTGACAGGCTCAGAAAAGTCAAAAATAGTGAGATATCTTGCAGAGGGATGCAGCAGTCTTAAAATTGCAAAGCTTCTGAAGCGTGATCATCGAACAATCAAGCGTTTCATTCAAAATAGTCAACAGGGTCGCAAGAAGCGTGTGGAAAAACCAAGGCGCAAAATAACTGCCCATGAACTGAGAAAAGTCAAGCGTGCAGCTGCCAAGATGCCACTTGCCACCAGTTTGGCCATATTTCAGAGCTGCAACATCACTGGAGTGCCCAAAAGCACAAGGTGTGCAATACTCAGAGACATGGCCAAGGTAAGAAAGGCTGAAAGACGACCACCACTGAACAAGACACACAAGCTGAAACGTCAAGACTGGGCCAAGAAATATCTCAAGACTGATTTTTCTAAGGTTTTATGGACTGATGAAATGAGAGTGAGTCTTGATGGGCCAGATGGATGGGCCCGTGGCTGGATTGGTAAAGGGCAGAGAGCTCCAGTCCGACTCAGACGCCAGCGAGGTGGAGTACTGGTTTGGGCTGGTATCATCAAAGATGAGCTTGTGGGGCCTTTTCGGGTTGAGGATGGAGTCAAGCTCAACTCCCAGTCCTACTGCCAGTTTCTGGAAGACACCTTCTTCAAGCAGTGGTACAGGAAGAAGTCTGCATCCTTCAAGAAAAACATGATATTCATGCAGGACAATGCTCCATCACACGCGTCCAAGTACTCCACAGCGTGGCTGGCAAGAAAGGGTATAAAAGAAGAAAAACTAATGACATGGCCTCCTTGTTCACCTGATCTGAACCCCATTGAGAACCTGTGGTCCATCATCAAATGTGAGATTTACAAGGAGGGAAAACAGTACACCTCTCTGAACAGTGTCTGGGAGGCTGTGGTTGCTGCTGCACGCAATGTTGATGGTGAACAGATCAAAACACTGACAGGATCCATGGATGGCAGGCTTTTGAGTGTCCTTGCAAAGAAAGGTGGCTATATTGGTCGCTGATTTGTTTTTGTTTTGTTTTTGAATGTCAGAAATGTATATTTGTGAATGTGGAGATGTTATATTGGTTTCACTGGTAAAAATAAATAATTGAAATGGGTATATATTTGGTTTTTGTTAAGTTGCCTAATAATTATGCACAGTAATAGTCACCTGCACACACAGATATCCCCCTAAAATAGCTAAAACTAAAAACAAACTAAAAACTACTTCCAAAAACATTCAGCTTTGATATTAATGAGTTTTTTGGGTTCATTGAGCACATGGTTGTTGTTCAATAATAAAATTGTTCCTCAAAAATACAACTTGCCTAATAATTCTGCACTCCCTGTAGTTGACACTGCACAGATCAAACATTGGACTGCTAAGGATGTATTGTTGTCGCAAGTCCACGAGTACACCTTAAAAGGTTGGCCAGCTCAGACCGATGCCTGTTTAAAGCCGTATCGACAGAGAAAGCTGGAACTGAGTGTGAGGGATGGTTGCGTGCTCTGGGGAGCCCGAGTAATTATTCCCACCAAAGGCAGAGACAAAATATTGAAACTCCTGCACCAGACTCATACAGGCATGTCGAAGATGAAAGGCTTGGCAAGGTCTTATGTATGGTGGCCAGGGATGGATGAGAACATTGAAAGAGAAGTGCAGGCATGT
>JAQSNX010008558.1:0-12837 GCA_029532605.1 Oreochromis grahami
CCACCCAAACACACTGTAGGCCTGGTAACCAATGGATCAATTAAGACAGTAAATTTGAGAAAATATGGTTGAGCACATTGCTGTACAACTGGAAAAAAAAAAGAAAGTTATATATCCAAAAGTTAATTTGTGGATCACGGTTGTTGTGACAGAATCAGCTGAACTGCCTACTGCACTGTAGCATGATTATTTTAAAAATAAGCACAAGTACTACTAATGCACTCTAACATTATTGATACTGTTGATACTAATGATACATACCATGAAAATATACTTAACATGTACATCAAAATACTCAAGAATGAAAAATATCACCTGTGACAAGAATTTTTGAATTTTGCTTACAAAGTTATATAAATCACATTTGAATATGTCTTGTAAATTCTGTGAGCCAAAAATATATTACAGTAACTTAACATGACAAAAATGTAAACAGTACATTTATCTCCCTCTGATACATACCAGTCTACTGTTCTGTATTACAAAAATGCTTGTTTAAAGATAGTGTAACAGGCTCGATGAATGACATTAAATAAAAATGTGCCAGCTGTCTTTGTAAAAAACTATATGCATTGATGTGATGAAGTCTTGGGACTGCTCTGTCAATGACTGGTCTATGGCAGACATGAAAAAATTTGGGCCCCCAGCATTAAACCTACTAGGTAGGAAGTTTATATAACTTTGAGGACAAACTGATATATTACAGATATTTATTACCGACTTTAATCAGAAAATTCAGAGTCACTGTAAAAGTCATCGTCGGAAGTATGATCAAGGTTAATGTTCTCTGCTCCTGACAAAACTTGCATGTAACACTGTCTTGCGTGCAGCTTGTTTTGTTTCACATTATGTCGTTTTCTGAGGATGATGCTCTGTAGACCTCTCGAACCCTCCTCACTAAGGCCACAATGCGAACCTTAAAAATAGAACATATAATTTAGTCTGCTTTACTGCCTTCAGAAACAGTCAGTGTTTTGTATGCATTACTTAAATACATACTTTTAAATATCTCACTGGAAAACAGGCCGGACAGCTCTTTCAGGGTATCATCAGATTTTGAAAGAGATTTCCAGTGATGGTCCATCTCTCTAACAAGAATCTTCTTTTCCTCCGCGAGTCTTCTTATTGCCATGATGATATCGAATGCCCCTCTCTTTGTTGTAAGGCTGACAGAGTCTGAAATGCATTTATAACAAAGTTATAAATCAATTCACAAAGAACGTCTGAAGTCATAAATGATTTTAGGTTAACACCTGAAGCTTAGGGTTTCATTATATGTCAGACATGCTGAAAGTAGACAACATATTTGTGCTCGCTGCCACGGCCAAGCTGTGTCACCAGACAGGATTTCTTCCAAGCACAGAGTTTCTTTGTCTGGAACCATTCTGTTGTATTTTTCCACAGCAGAAGTCAAGATTCCTTTCTCCTCTCTGATCTTGCGACGAATCTTGGCACGGGCTTTGTTTCCATCGGTGTCTTTATAAAGACGCTGGGATCGTCTCTTTATGCTCGCTACGAGCACTTCAGTTCTGCTCACTAACGGATCAACATCAGTTGTGCTTGTTGTTGCTGCTTAGAAGAAATAAGACAGCTGCACTTACATAAAGTCATTGTGCAATTGCATCACACTTTTGAATCAGTTTTTGCTCACCTTCTGCCCACTCCTTTACATCACTGACCCATTCATCCAGTTGACTGTCAGTCACTGCTAATTGGACTTTCAAGGACTCCAGGTTCTGAAGCTGGGTTAGAAGAGCTTTTGTGGCCTACATTGTCAATTTGAGATTAAAAAACAAACAAAAAAAACACTAAACACGTTTACTCCAAATAATAAGAACACAGAGGAGTAAGCATCTAAAAATAAAGTACCAATATCATTACCTTCTGATATCCATGGGTCAGAGGGGGCCAACTGGTCTAGCTTTTGTTGATTCCAGCGCATGACCATAAGAGTTAGCATGTCCCTCCGTCCTGCACACACAGAAAATGTAGTTACCACTTTCATCATAATTAGACACTTAAATCTAACTAGTGCAGCATTTGCCTTCTCACCTGCTTTGGACATGTGTTTTGTGGGAACTGCAATCCTTGACAAAAAGGCATTACACTGCTCCACCTCCTCCCCTAGAGTCAGACCAGCCCCATCTTGATATGCTCCACTCCATTTCACCTGGAAGAAACACACAGATGCACATACACACACAGATAAAATACAAATTACACAAAATGTTGATGTGCAAGTGTTCAGATAAAGTGATTAAAGCCAGAATTTCATACCTCACATTTGAAATCGTGGGCTTTAGCATGAAAGACTGAAAGAAATGGCTTCATGCTAAGAAGGTGCTGGAGCTCTGGACAGCTTTTTGTTACTCTTTCAAGATATGGCCAATACTTGCAGGTAACATCCATACAAAAAAAGTGATATGTCGATTGGCCAGCTTTTGTTGCAGGTACAGGGGATAAGCAAAAATTTCACCCCTGTACATATTTAGAGCACTGAGCAGCACTCCATGCCTACACACAGCTCCAGTCCCTCCTCATCCACCTTGCTGCTGGATCTTTGTGAGGTCTCTCTGGCTGCTGACCACTCCCCTCCACAAACACCTCGTCCGGAGACCTAAAATGCATTAAATAGCTGGTGACAGTGTCTTTTCACAATCTCTTCAGCAGAGTGTTAAAGGTTACCATAATTGTGTCTATGTAATTAGAGCGTTCAATCTTACATGTCTGGGTGTGCTGTGTATGTAGTCCACAGATCTTCCCACATCTTCATCCTTTGCTATGAAGGCGTCTTCAAAGATGCCCTGTTCCTCAGATCTGAACAAAATAGCAATACAGTATACTTTATGGTGTCATACAGTCCAAAGTTAATTGGTGCACCTTATAGTCACATTGTCTGATACAAACGTTGGTATTACACATGTTTTTGCTGTACCTGGCTGCATTCTTGAAACGGTAATGCTTGCGGTTTCCATCCACTGAAACTGCAAGCATGTCGGGGGCACATGCTTGACATGTGAAGGGATCCTCCTTTAAAATCTTGTCTAATTCATATCTCACGGCTTCCCACTCAAAAAAACTTTTCTGAAAGCCATCTGCAGAGATCTTTCCCGTCTGGTTTAAAATGAAAGACATAAACAGAAAACAACTATACTTTTAAATCCTGAATAACACAGAAGAACCATACTGTAAAGGATGCATGAACTCAAATGCTCACACGGCCTAAATGGAGAGTTCGTTGATCAAGCATTTTTAAAAATGCTTTGCAGGAGAGTCCGGGTGATGCCATCCTCATTTCTTCAAATGTAAAGAAGACATCTGTTGCGTACAAAGTGGAAAAGTGAAGGGTAGCGGGCCAGTAATCACTTCGATTTAGGTCATCTACTCCAGCAGGCCAAGAAGCTTCACATGTCTCACACCTCAGCTCTGGCATGCTGAGATCGTAACGTCCTAGAAAAGTGAAAAAGTAATGACTCCAGAGTAAAAGTTTATTATCTTTGGGTTAGGTCTTCTTTTTGTCTCAGACTATACTGCAACAACGCTTGTGAGGGTTTAGTTTTAGGTGAATTGTTTACAGATGGTTTTCAGTCAGGACAAAATGAAGTTCTTCTTACCATTCATTGTGACCACAGCAACAACCTTTCCTGGTCTGACCCTCAAACACTGGTGGACAGCCGCAGATTCTGACTGGGCTCTCCACAGGTACAAGTCGTGCTAAAGAAGTCAACATATATGCGTAACATATGATTTAAATAAGTTGTATTAACTAGGAAGTAAAACGTTGAAATGTGACTAAGATATGGTAGGACCAACTGAGCCTTACTTGAAACAATAAAAAAACTTAACAGCTGACAGCTAACAGTGTAGTTGGGAGCTGAGAAAACATCAACATTTTTAAAAAATGAGAGAGAGAGAGCGTAAGGGAAATGTGTAAACAGTAAACCTAATAAGTTTAGTCACAGAACTTACCATCATGGCAAAGGGTCTTATTTACTATGTAAGTTGTTGGAGGCAATGGCTGGAAGAATCCGGCAGTCATGGCACGTCTATTGTGAAGGACATATCTGGTGTGCGTGATGACATCACAATTATCACAAAAAAGGGGGTGAGGTAGACAGTCACGACAACGAAGCACAGCTGGATTGCTCCCACATTGTTGGCATATATGTTGTTTCTTGAGCTGCCATGGTATTCACCAGATGGGGTCTTTTGGCCCTCCAACTCTCTGAAAAAAGAGTTTTTCTTGTGCTCCAGTTCAAGGAAGCCAGAAGAGGAGCTTTTGGTGGTGGTGCTTCAAGGTGATCATCTGAAAAATCATTCAGTGAGCTCTGGAGTTCTTGGAGAAAGTGCTCTGTTAAAAACAAAAAACAATAATTTCTATTAAAATTGATTAAATTATAAAAGTGTAATGGACAGAGTAGGTATGAGAGTAAAGCTTGATGGCTATAAACATGCTAGCAATTGCTGCGAACACATGAAGATACTGCTTTGGTCTAGTGAAGACAGTGGAGTACATACCAACACTCTCTGGGGCAAATGCCACCTCACAGTGACTGTTATTAGTGGTAGAATTGGTCTTCTGACAGTGGGCAGCTGTATAAAACATCCACAGTATATCAAAAACACAAATCAAAACCACTTTTATAACACAGAAACCATTTAGAATCACCAATTAGACAAACTCCACATCTCAGGCCTGTAGGAGTAAACCGGATAACCTGCGAGCAGAGAAACAAGGAAAGAACACACAAACTCTACATGCAAAGACCCTGGTCTGATAGTGGAATTGAAATCAGGACATTGTTTGCTGTGCCACTGTGCTGCCAAGTAACAATATCTTTTATCAAAATCCTTGTGAGGAGGTAACTGTCAGCCACATTTTGTTACTGCACTAAGACTATGTAATGACTGCCATACTTGCGAGGGGGAGCATTCAGTTTTATGAGATAATTCTGTGGTTTATTTAATGTGCTTTTGTGTCAAAACAAACAAATGACTTTCCTGTTTCTCTTTAGAGATATTTCAATTAATTAATATGTTACACTTATGGATTTGTGTCCATACAATCTATATCTTCAAATTATCTTGTATGAAAGACAACTGACCCTTATGTAAGTGTCTCCGGACTGATCTTGGCCTCACATAGAGTTGGTTTCCATCTTTGTCTCTTTTTTTCCATTTTACCATTGGCTCAGGTGGCTTCACTGGTACTGGAGCTTTCTGTTGCTTCAGCTCACCAAGCATGTCATCGAGGTGATGGAGCTCATCTATTTGTTCCTGCTGATCAGTCAGATTATGTAGGACCCTTAAAGGATCTGGAATTTCGGAGTCACTCATGGCAGAAAGCAAAACAAAAAACAAACATACAAACAAACACACACGCACACACACACACACACAAACAGAATAATCACACACGACAGAGACCAACAGAGAGAGGCAGAAACAAAGAGACAGACCAATAAGGACAGCAGTAAGAAGAGATAAAAAAAAAGACTGACGTGGCTCTTAAAAGTGCCTTTAGGAGTTTAACAAAAAACAGATTTTGGGAAGAAATAACTGGCTGAGTGATGAAGAACCTGTTTAGAAAAAAAAAGTTTTCAGAATTCAGAAGCACCTTATAAAAAAAAAATATATACATTAAATCCTTTTGTAACGATTTAGATAAACCCTGTTTACTGTCCATTTCTATTTCATTTGCATTTGCAGCATAGATGACTGGTCTGCTATTTAATGATTATGTAATGCTCTTATTAGGTTTTTTTTTCGAGAACGAGAGAGAGAGAGCCAGAAAGAAGAGAGCTAGATTGATAGATAACGTCTGGCAACAGACCCTTATTAGCCAGAGTGGCAACAACAGCAAACCTCAGCACACACTTCTCTATCACTGTACCCTGGATGATGATATATGATAAGCTTGACTTAATTGGCTAAGAGATACGAATTTAGCTAGCTTACAGCACATGTGGTGTGGGAACATATATGCAATTAAATGTTAAGTCATTCGCTGTTCCACAAAATTCTTAACCCATAGAAATGCTACAAGCAACTTTGTGAGCTGACTGTTTCTTTTTTGGGGGAAGTTATAAATAAGAATAATATATTTTTTAAAAACTACAGATTCAGATTCTTACTTACCTGTGGTACGACCGAGTACGGTGACGTCACTGCCGCTCACCTAATATGATAAAAAATAAATAAATAAATAAATCTTTCTCAAAAATAAACAAGTGAGTCGCCGTGAATTCTTTAACAGCACCGAAAATGTTTTTCCTAATAAAAAAATTGGTTCTTTTTTATTTGTTTAATTTAATTTAATTTAATACGTAAGAGCATGATTATCCAAAGCAGTCGGTAAAATGACTGCATGTATTCAGAGGAGTTGGAGAAGATATGTTACAGCTGTAGCAGAATGACCGACAGGTTAAAAATCCATAAGGATTTCCAAATATGAAAAGGATTGTAGAACAGTTTATAAAACCGGTGCAATAAATTCACCCGGTCGCTAGCTGTGCCATTACCCGGCATACACCTCTCCCTCCATAAAAGCAATAAACGATACAAAAGTAATGGCCTATAATTAATTTATCTGCTGTATCTGCTGTTTCTCAGGTAGTTGTTTACATTACATAATATATTGTGTTCGGTACACGTCACTACAATGTGATTTTGGAAATGTATCAATATACGAACAAAAGGCTCTTCCGCGGAAATCTCTTGTCGTCAATAAGCAACGATTAGGGAGCAGCATAGTTTTCAATAGGAGGACCCTGAACGTCAATTCTCGACGCCAGGGGGGGTACCCTTCGCGTCGATAAGTGAAGCAGAGGGAGCCTGACCATGCGTCACACATTTGACGAGTTGGGAGTGAGAACGTGTTGTTCAGATAGCTGCTCTGCTCTATGTTGGTACAGGGCATTGAAGATGATAACAGTGGGTGGATTATCTAATGTATTAACTTCATTTCAAAGAACTTAATTAAATTAGGTGTTACCAATTGAAATAATTCACTTAAGTTGGTTCACCTATTTTCTTTTTACAGTGTATGCTAACAGATGATCTGTTAGCTAAACAGCTAACAGATCATCTGCAGAGGAATGGCTTATTTGAAGAGTTTCAGTCAGGTTTCAGAGCTCATCACAGCACAGAAACAGCTTTAGTGAAGGTTACAAATGATCTTCTTATGGCCTCTGACAGTGGACTCATCTCTTGCCCTGCTAGACCTCAGTGCTGCGTTCGATACTGTTGACCATAATATCCTATTAGAGCGATTAGAACATGCTGTAGGTATTACAGGTACTGCACTGCAGTGGTTTGTATCATATCTATCTAATAGACTCCAATTTGTGCATGTAAATGGAGAGTCCTCTTCACACACTAAGGTCAATTATGGTGTTCCACAGGGTTCAGTGCTAGGACCAATTCTATTTACATTATACATGCTTCCCTTAGGCAGCATCATTAGAAGACATAGCATAAATTTTCACTGCTATGCAGATGACACGCAGCTTTATCTATCCATGAAGCCAGGTAACACACACCAATTAGTTAAACTGCAGGAATGTCTTAAAGACATAAAGACCTGGATGGCCGCTAACTTTCTGCTTCTTAATTCAGATCAAACTGAGGTTATTGTACTCGGCCCTGAAAATCTTAGAAATATGGTATCTAAGCAGATTCTTACTCTGGATGGCATTAACTTGGCCTCCAGTAACACTGTGAGAAACCTTGGAGTCATTTTTGACCAGGACATGTCCTTCAATGCACATATTAAACAAATATGTAAGACTGCTTTCTTCCATTTGCACAACATCTCTAAAATTAGAAATATCCTGTCTCAGAGTGATGCTGAAAAACTAGTTCATGCATTTATTACTTCCAGGCTGGACTACTGTAATTCACTATTATCAGGATGTCCTAAAAACTCACTGAAAAGCCTTCAGCTAATCCAAAATGCTACAGCAAGAGTACTGACAGGGACTAGAAAGAGAGAGCATATTTTTCCCTTCATTGGCTTCCTGTGAAATCCAGAATTGAATTCAAAATCCTGCTCCTCACATACAAGGTCTTAAATAATCAGGCCCCATCTTATCTTAATGACCTTGTAGTACCATATCACCCCATTAGAGCACTTCGCTCTCGCTCTGCAGGCCTACTTTTTGTTCCTAGAGTATTTAAAAGTAGAATGGGAGGCAGAGCCTTCAGTTTTCAGGCCCCTCTTCTGTGGAACCAGCTTCCAGTTTGGATTCGGGAGACAGACACTATCTCTACTTTCAAGATTAGGCTTAAAACTTTCCTTTTTGCTAAAGCATATAGTTAGGGCTGGACCAGGTGACCCTGAATCCTCCCTTAGTTATGCTGCAATAGACGTAGGCTGCCGGGGATTCCCATGATGCATTGAGTTTTTCCCTTCCAGTCACCTTTCTCACTCACTATGTGCTAATAGACCTCTCTGCATCGAATCATATCTGTTACTAATCTCTGTCTCTCTTCCACAGCATGTCTTTCATCCTGTTTTCCTTCTTTCACCCCAACCGGTCGCAGCAGATGGCCGCCCCTCCCTGAGCCTGGTTCTGCCGGAGGTTTCTTCCTGTTAAAAGGGAGTTTTTCCTTCCCACTGTCGCCAAAGTGCTTGCTCATAGGGGGTCATATGATTGTTGGGTTTTTCTCTGTATTTATTATTGTGCTATCTACTGTACAATATAAAGCGCCTTGAGGCGACTTTTGTTGTGATTTGGCGCTATATACATAAAATTGAATTGAATTGAATATGTCAATTTGAAAATTACAGTACTCACTGAGCATTGGCTCCCTGAGGAGCTGGCAGGAATACATAGAAATACTATGATTACTCAGAAATACTGCGTTTAGTAGAAATATTATGTTTTAGCACAAATACTATAAAATGGCTGAAATAGTATGATTTAGCACAAATGCTGTATTTAGCACAAATACTGAAAAGCAGCAGAAATGCTATGACTTAGCACAATAGTAACTAGAAAAATTTGCATTTCCTGTGAAAATGCTGTGTGGATGCCTTAACGCTGAAGCTGTCTGCTGAAAAAGCTGACAAAGTTGAAAAGTTGCATGGTGGTGAAAAAAAATCTCACCCTGAGCAGGAGTCGAACCTGGCCCTCCTGGTCTCAAGGCAGCTACTCATCTCACTGAGCTAAACTCATTCTCTCAAAAAAGAGGAGGAGAGACCGACAATTCTCCTAAAATGAGCAGAAGCTGCTGAGAATTGTGCTGATAAGAGGTGAAATGGCTGAAAATTTTGCAGAAAAGAGGTGAATCAGCAGAATTTCTGCAGAAAAGAGGCAAAGGAGCAGAAACTTGCGCTGAAAAGAGATGAATCAGCAGAGTTTCTGCTGAAAAGAGTTTTTTTTTTTTCTGAAAACAGCCCCAAAAAATGGAATTTGTGCTGAAAAGGGGTGAAAGAAATCAAAATTTTGCTGAAAAGGGGTGAAGAAGCTAAAGTATACCAAATCAAAGTATTTGTGCCAAAACATAGTTTTTTTTGCCATATTGTGGTTTTGTGCCACAAAAGTTACTACATTACAACATGAATACGGATTAAAGATGAAAGAAACTGGCAACAAATTCCTCCACTACAAACCAGTCTGATACCACTTCTTTGCAGTGTTCACGTTTACTAAGGCACTACCCAAAAAGCGCCACAAGAGGGCACTCCAACACAAGAGATGAGGTGAATGAGCAGAATTTCTGCTGATTAGAGGCAGGTTCTGTATGTAGAAAAAGAAACACTGTTGAACCATGTGTGAAATAAATAAAGAAATGAAATGAAAGAACAACCTGGTTCTGCTCATTTTCACCAATCAGAGGTACTGCCTCTGTCTGCTTCGTCAAAGTCAAAGTCAAAGTCAGCTTTATTTGTCAATTCTGCCACATGTACAGGACATACAGAGAATAGAAATTTCGTTACTCTCAAACCCTAGATGAAATAACAAATGAACATTTAAATATAAGAGTGATTAAAAAATGCAAGGAAAGTAATTAAAAAGTAAAAATTTAAATAAATACAATACAATTTTACGTATAACAAAAAAGCTATACAATATACAATATTCAAGTAATGGTAAATGACATTGAGTGTAAACCAGGCAAAGTAGTGCAAATAGGCAAATAGTGCAAATGGAGATTTAGTAATGTACAGTAGGAAATAGTGTAACAACAAGGTCTTATGAGGTAATGGCAGTCCAATGCTTCACAAAGTGACTAAAAGTGCAGGCCTAATACATTTACTATACTGGTGGGGTGCAGGCCAGTGGGAGTGAGCAATTTTCACACTCAAAATGTGGTTTTAGTGTAAGGGTTACAATTAGGTTATGGTTAGGTTTAGGGTAAGGGTGTGCATTCATTTTTGATGGTAGGGTAGGGTGTGAAACCATTATGTCAATGATGTGTGTGTGTGTGTGTGTGTGTGTGTGTGTGTGTGTGTGTGTGTGTGACAGAGTTCAGTGAGACCGTGGAGGAGAGAGGGGATTGGGGGCAGAATCGGGAGGGAGTTAAGCTTCCTGACAGCCTGATGGATGAAGCTGTCCTTCAGTCTGCTGGTCCTGGCCTGGAGACTCTGCAGTCTCCTCCCTGACGGCAGCAGCTTGAAGAAGCTTTGCATTGGGTGCGTGGGATCAGCCGCTATGCAAAGGGCTTTTTTAGTGAGACGGGTGCTGTAAATGTCATGGAGGGAGGGGAGAGAGACACCAATGATCCTCTCTGCAGCTCTCACTATGCGTTGGAGGGTTCTATGACAGGACGCATTGCAGGCTCCAAACCACACAGTGATGCAGCTTGACAGGATACTCTCGATGGTGCCTCTGTAGAAAGTGTACATGATGGGGGCTGGTGCTCATGCTCTTCTTAGTTTGCGGAGAAAGAAGAGACGCTGCTGTGATTTCTTGGCCAGTGCTGGCCAGTGCTTCATCAGGCTGTGTACTTGTTTCTGCCATGGAGCGTTAACAAGAATCTGAGGTCCATATTAGAAAAGCTGCTAAAATCATAAAACTTTGCAGAATTGTAATAGATTAGCAATATAAATTACAAGTCTGTGATAGTGTATAAATTTGTAGTGAAAAAAAAAAAAGTGGACTAAGGTGGGATTGAATCCACGTCCTTTGAGCTGCAGAGCCGTGTCATTACTGATTGCGCCACCTGGAAAGGGGGTAGCGGTCTGAAAGACAGATACTTGGGCAGTCAGAAAATAGATCGCAGTGAGAGGCGAAAATCGCCGTTTTTTGGAGTTACAAAACGTCGTGTAACTCAAAAACTAGGAGGGCTAGCAGAATAATTCTTGTACTGGGTGAATCAGCGGACTTTGGTGTATTTTGACTGCGATTTTCAGTCGCGGAGATTTGACGAGAGAAGAAACGGCTTCATTTCCAGAGTTTGAAGACTGAGAGAAGGACAGATTTCCACCCCTCAAACAAACGTAATTCATTGCTCAACGATAAGATAATTGTAAAAACTGCTTCCACTGTGAGTGTCAGCAGTGTCTGAAGATATATTGGCACAAGCCTCATGTCCTAACTTTGCTTTGTTAAAGAGATATGGCAATTTGAAAATGCCTCCCGTTACAGAATTTCAGCTCTGAATTTCAAAACCTCCCCATAGACTTTGAATGGGGAGTTGTCAGAACTTGTGTCACTCCGAGGCAAATTGCGAAAAAACGGTAAACCTCACAATAAAGTTAGTGACATTGTCTGAAAGCCAGCAAAAATACCTACGTTTTGATGTATAATTTGTGGGGGTTGAGTGGAAATTGATCGAGTAGCAAGAAGTTATTTAGACATGAAGAGAAAATTCAGAACGGACCAGCACTCACTCTGACTTCACTGCATAGCAACCATAAAAACACATGTATTTTGTGAAAAATCACAAAGATGAAACTCAAAACTTAAAGAGGGATAAGATGAAAATGGTAACAGATATGAAAAAGCTGAATCATTCATGAATAGCCCAATAATTTATGAACATTTTAAAATTTGAATGGTTGTTCTAGGCGAAAGTATGAGAATGTAGTTAAGTTTCAACAACAAGCAAGTTTTAGCAGAATTGTGGAAGTTTCCCATTCATTTCAATGGGACAAATTAAAGGAAAAAAGTGTAATATTTTAAAAAGTATAATAGTAATAAACACCAAAAGTCATAGCGATCATTAGCAGAAATAGCAGAACAGTTTAGAGTTTGAACGGAGAAAATCGGCTGAAAACTGAGGGAGTAGATAAGTGCCAAAAAGTGTACGGAAGCAACTGGAATATAGTGGAATAAAGAACTAGAAAAATGTGCATTTCCCGCGAAAATGCTGTGTGGATGCCTTAACGCTGAAGCTGTCTGCTGAAAAGCTGAAAAAGATGAAAAGTTGCAAAAAGTTGTATGGTGGTGAAAAAAACAATTATCACCCTGAGCAGGATTCGAACCTGGCCCTCCTGGTCTCACGGCTGCTACTCATCTCACTGAGCCAAACTTATTCTCGCAACGAAGAGGTGGACAGACTGACCAATCACACACACACACACACACACACACACACACACACACACACACACACACACACACACACACACACACACACACACACACACACACACACACACACACACACACACACACACACAGGGAGAGGAGCAAGTTTCTAGGTCAGTCAAGCAGCCTGGGAGCTGCTAAATTTGAATCCACCAATCAGAGAGGCTGTGTACTTTTCCCGCCAAAACAGGTGCAGCCATTTTTACACTCAGCACAGAGAGAGACAGGATTTCTGCAGTGTATTTCTCATAGTGAGGATTCCTCTCAAACAAATGGCCATAATTTCCTAACCGTAGGG
>JAQSNX010008559.1:0-12289 GCA_029532605.1 Oreochromis grahami
CAACTAATTAGTGTTACCCACAGCCAATCACCATCATCCAAAGCATCAGTATGGCTCTTCTTTGGAAAGACATGAATTCTTAAACACAAGGGATATTGTGTAATTGTAATTGTGTAATTTTTTTTTTTTTTTGTCTTTGAACCCTTTTATAGCCGACAGGTATTGAAGACACGTTTTCTAAGAGGATGAAAGTTGGCATTGCGATGGTGAAAGAAGAAGACATCATCGATGTGTTGGTTGTCCTTGAGGCGGCAGTAATCCTGTCTAATCTGAGGGATGTCTCAAGTGCCATTTCCATGCTGATGGGCCTTCTTTTTGCCCTCAACATAGACTATCCAAAGGAACTTAAGGACATCTTTGAAATCATTCAGAACATCCTAATGAACATTGGTGGAAGGCAGTGCATCTCACTAGTGCATGGTCTAAGAAACAGACTCTTGCAGAAAGCCATGCAGAACTGTAATTGTATGCTCCTTAGTGTTAAGGACAGTTTTTATTTTACTGTTTGTTTTTTTATTCTTGCAAGTTCTCATTCTCACTTTTGTATGTCACTAAATGACTACACTTTACATTCCAGATTAGACAATTACTCATTTGTTCATGGTTTAAGAAACTTATGTGAACAACAATATAATGCTGGACTTTGCAGATGCTTATCTCATGCAAGTCAGTAGTTTTTCCTTTGTTTTGCAATTGAGCAGACTCAAACTGATGTTTCTGAAATATCCATATTATCAAATGTTTCAGAAGCATGCACTCATTTTCAGAGATATTGGTTCTGTGGAATTTGTTGCAATTGTAAACGAAGACAAATACAAGAGTTTGATGTCTTAGTTGTTATAAACTGATCTTTACTGTCACTTATCAAAGGTTTTGTACTATTTTAATATTTCAAGTTTTATGCTAATAGGTGTGACTGAGCACAATGAAGTTTAAAAATTTTGCAAATGTAAAGAATAACTTTTCTAAAATAGCAAGTGTCCCGTTGATACATTACATTAATGCAGACTTTATGTTGTTACTTCACAAGAATCACTACTGCTCCGAGAGTATTGGTCAGAATTTAATCTTCACCCAAACTGGGCTCAAGACCAAGTTCAAATTTATTGTTTCACAGGGAGCAGCCTTTGAGTTTTGATGGATTGTGAGCCTGATGAGCTACGTCACTGATTTTTCTGTTTCTCAGATGACTAAGATGGCACAATAAATGGTGAATGTTGGGTGCTCATGAGTAATTGTCTTGTCATGTTCTTAAAACAAACTTTCTGTATGAAATGATCAGATAGACTTTAATGGAATCTGTGGGTTTTTATTTTTTTTTTCTGTAAACAACAAAATTAATTCAAAGGAATGTAGATATTTAAACCTGAGATCTAAGATAAACCTAACAGGTAGTTTTGCTGAAATGGATGTTAGAAAGCTAAAAAACAAAAACAAAACTTAAGATGTTTAATACACATTTTTCTTTACATCAAGTCAATCAACTCTGATAATTAAAATGAAACTGCAGACGACAAAGGGAAGACCTCTACACAAAGCTTTTATACCTGCTCATCCTTTCTGCCCCCTTACTTACCAGACATCACATCTTCTGAGATGACATCCAGTCACGCTGTTAACATCACTCCATGTCCATCCTCTCTCTGACTTTTCCACATACATGATTTAAAGTTTAAACATTAAAATCACTTAAATTTTCCTCTTTTCTGTGTTATTATTTACAAACTGAATTCTGTTGCATATGAACATTCAGTCACATTCGAGTAACTTTAGTGTTTCATTCAGTTCATGCAAATTATCTTCAGTTACATTTATCATGAGCTCATTCTTACATGAACATGCATTAGCATAATGCCTGTTTCAAATAATATTCTGTTTCACTTTTCCTCTCAAAAACTCTGTTTGTCAATCACAACATACTCATTTCTTTTAAAGTGTAGACATTCCTCTAGATCAGTGGCTCCTCCCACCTTTTCACTCACAGCCTCTGAGGTCACTGAAGTCACTCCATATGAAATGTAAGTGTGTAAGTTTATATTGTGGTCAGTATGTTATCCCAGTGCTATGAGTAAAATGACTGTTTTGGCATCATTTTAACATAAAAGCTACATGTTAAGACCTTTTGCCCTGTGAAGATGTGATGAGAGGTAAGCTGGGGGGACTTGAAGCTCTTTCAACGCCGCCTTTCTCAACAGAACACTGATTCTGGATATTATGTGTGACGCCCAACAGATGTTCCTCATGGTTTACTAATCAAAGTACCAAATAGAACATTATGACCTGGATTTTACCACATGAACTTTGTTATCCAGTGTAACTTGAACTATATATATTTTTAAGAAAATAATTTTAACCTCATCTTCTGAAAGACACAAAGACACAGCTACAAGGTCGTGTAAGTGAAGGAAAGTCCAACTTTTGTGTGAAAGAGCCCCCTTCTGCTCGAAACTGTCTGATTTGTCCCACTTGAAAATAGACGAAGACTCTTTAAAAAATAAACAAACAAACAAACAAAAACACAACGTGACTGGACTCAACTGAAAAAAAAAAAAAAAGAATCGATAGAGAAAAGTGAGAAAATATTACATACAAGTGGGCTTAGAGCACCTTTTCATTTGAAATGCACCAGCACCAGTAACATTAATGTCATGGCATTAATACTGTGAGGCAGACACCTTACAGTATCACAGAGGATCGTCATGAATAGACGATTCCTATGAGCAAGCAGTCTGTGACGGTGGGGAAGATGAACTCTGTTTTAACAGGAAGTGAGCTTCAGATAAATTCAGGATAAAGTTAGTTTTTACTTGCAGGTGCACCAGTTAATGTCAGAGCCAGACTTCTCACTGGATTCATATTTGCTTATTGTGCTGAAATGATCTGTGCTCTTAGAGAGTCTGGCAGGTCAAAGTAAATCCTGCTCGTGGCAAACTCTTCTCTGTAGGGCAACAAGTCCTGCAGTGAGAACTCATCACTGTGGCCCGTCCACACAGTTAGAGTGTACCTGTCAATGTCAAGGAAAAAAGGTATTAACTTATGTCAGAATGGTTTTGGAAACTCTATTTGACTTTATTCTGATTTTTTTTACTTTATTGTAACAACAGATGAAAATCTAACTTTGTGGCATTGAAACATTAAAATGGTCCAATGAAATCACAACTATGAGACAAGAGTGTGGCTCAAGGTAAACTGTGATCCACACATGCTTCTGTCCAATGATGACACTTTCTCTCTCACTGCTTCGACAGACAGAGATCTCACCTAAGAAGCTAAAAGAACGTTTTATGATTATATGGTAACATAACGCTTCAGCTGTGTCCCACACCAATGTGTGCAAAGTAAAAAGGAGAAACTACTGTGACTGTTGGCAGCCTAATGACTAACTCTGATCCACAATGAGACTTATTGGATTAATACACTGATATCCAGCATATATATGGGTTCTTCAGACAACCAGGAGACAGCAAAGAAGCCACTGCATGTCTGCGGTGTTGCTCAGAGAAAACCGTCCGACGTGGCCGATATTCACCTGTCTGACTGCTTCAGCAGCCATGTCAGCTGGGAGAAGGACTTGGCCAGCAGAGCTGCACGTACTGGGAACGTGACGGGATGTTTAAGGTCTCTACATATCTTCTCCATCATATGGACCATATACCAGCTGTAGCCTGAACAAAAGCGAAACAAAACAAATCAAAATGCAAGTTCACTTTTCATAAACTTGTTATGTGAGATGCGTCACTCTGGTCTGCCGAGGACTCACTGATTCTCGTTCTAACCTCACTCAGGAAGTGCTCTCAGGTGAGACAGACACATGGTCCCACAGTTCCCAGTATAACAGCTGGCATTCTCGCCTTCTTCCCCATTAAAAATCGCAAGAGCTCCTCAGCAGTTCTGGACCAACATTATCTGCCTGACTGCTGGCTGACTCGGCTGTCAAGGTAGCCCATGAACATGAGTTCTTGTAGTCTCAGGATGAACTCTTATGTTGCATTCATGTATTTTCCTGGTGAGAATTTATTCTTCTAGCAGCAGCTTTTGCATACCCGGATGGGTCGCGGAGACTAAATACACTGATCCACCAGGCTAGTAACGTTGTGGGGACGGAGGTGGACTCTGCCAAGATGGTGTCAGAGAGGCGGATGTTGTCCAAGACACAGAGAATGCTGGACAAAACCTCCCACCCAGTCCGTGATGTGCTGAGCACGCTCAGAGAGAGACAGATTTACCCAAATGAGACAGAAAATAGTTCCTGCCTGTGGCTACGTCCATCTACAAGTATGCACTGCAACAGCTGCACAAAGGAGGGTCAGTCTAAGAGGGCATCTCAATTTCAGCTTTATCTACACTCACTTTTATGTAAGAGTCGGATATTTATTTATTTATTAGAACTATTGTGTAATATACTGTATTATTTAATTGGTACTGTAACTTGTTAGTTACTGTCCTTGCTGTCGTGGAACAACTGTGACTGCATAGTTTCCTCTGGCATTAATAAAGTATTCTGAGTCTCCTCACTGCTTGGGTAGGCACCGAGCTGCTGCACCACCTGCCCTTTGACCTCCAGGCGCTGAAACAGCGTGTGAGTTGTTGCATGATCAGGGGTGGCTCTTCAACAGCAGCACTGCTCCTTGGTTTTCAAACATTCAGTTCTAAGAAGTAAATGAGTAAATCCACTTGCTGACAATATGCTGCCAGGCTATTAGAGTCGGGTGCACCACCATGTTGTCTGCATATTTGAGAACTGTTATACTGTCCATGTTACAGGTTTATACGTGTAAATAGAGACTACATCTCAGTCACCCCTCAGGTCTGTTGAGGACGTAGGATTCTCAGCTCTGGATGTGAGATCCCATCCCACCTCAGTCACTGATTCTTCGTTAACCTGCCCCAGGTCTACGTCCTAACCCTGGAGCTGACGGCAGGTTTTCTAATATTTCTTGGCGCTGCTGGTCATGTGCTGGTCAAGACAGACAACATATAAACCATTAAGGAGGCTCTTGCTGTGTGATATGACACAGACTGGCTCGCAGTCGGAGTGTCGGCTGGTCTTGTCGCAGCAGATGGCCCCGCCCCTCCCTGACCCTGGTTCTGCTGGAGATGTCTTCCTGTTCAAACTGAGTTTTTCCTCCCCACTGTTGCCACAGCTCATAGTGGGTTGTTGGAATCTCTCTGTATTATTGTAAGGTCTTTACCAATATTATAAAGCAATATAAAGCGCTTTGAGGTGACTGTTGTCGTGATTTGATGGTATATAAATAAAACTGAGTTGAATTGAGACTAATTCAAGAAAACGTTCACAATTATCAGACAGGTTTGGTCAGCCATCCACAGCAGGGCTGGGTATCGTCACTGATTTCTATAACTGATTTTGACTCAGTCAGAAATATTATAATTCTGATCACTTATCAGTACATATCCATGTTTTATATCTGTGTATAAAACAAAGCTGACACTGTGAGACTTTATCAGATGCCCTTGTGTCAAAGTAACTGAGGATAAAACAGAAAACCATGAAGCAGATGTTCCTGGTGTGGCTTTTTATAGCACAGAACCTTAAAATATTCTGCAGTAGAACCAAAACTGAAGAAAACCATGAATCAGCATATGAACATTACCTGATGCTGCTGAAGTGAAGCAGAGCAAAGTTACAGAGGTTTGATTATAGAGACAGCTGAGAGTTTTGTAAGTTGAGATCATTTTAAAAAGTTTACTGTTAGGGTGATTTTGATAATAGTTGTCATTGTTGTACTTTAATTCATAAACCTTGTCTTGAACTGCATGTTCAGATATTTTTCTGTTCCTCCCCTCCACATCTAGGATGGTGGGGAGGAAATTAGTTTCAGTGTTTAACTGCAGACATTGCATGTAAGGTTCTGGGTGTCTTTATTTAGTGAGGATGTTTACTTCCTGCCCTTTATGGCCTCACCTGTGCTTGTGTATGGTGGATCGTTAAAAGAATTAAGCTATATACAGGGTGAGGGGAGATGACCCTTTGTGATCAGCAGGAAGTCACACAAACACACACACACACACACACAGTGCCTGACACACCACAGGGGTTTTACAATGGATGGTGCTTGTGTAAACTGTATGCATTTCAATAAAAGGCAGCAAGCGAAGGCTGGGGGCGGAGTCGTCTGAGGTCGAGTGCAGAGTCGCAGCTCTGAGATCCGGCCAGGCTTCCCTTCCGTCGCAAGTTAAAAATCGGTTAAGCCGATGTCTTGCTTCCTTCACGAGTGATAAGTCTCTGAACCAGCGGGGCCTGCAAGCGCAGACCCAACATTTACATTTCTTCAGTATTGAACAGCAGTAAGGCTTTTTAGTAATATCATCCTAAAACCCTCAAATATGGGTCATAATACTAAAAGGTCCTAAATGTGCTGGGGGCATCTTCTCCCACTAATCTGAACTAGAAAAATTTGCATTTCCTGCGAAAATGCTGTGTGGATGCCTTAACGCCGATGCTGTCTGCTGAAAAGCTGAAAAAGCTGAAAAGTTGCAAAAAGTTGTATGGTGGTGAGGAAACTGAAAATTCTGCTGAAAACAAGTGAAGGAGGAGAGATTTTTGCTTAAAAGTGGTGAAAAGCAAAAAATTCTACTGCAAAGGGGTAAAGACTGCGAAATTTTGCTAAAAAAAGTGGTGAAAAAAAAAAGAACAAACAATGTTGCCCTGAGCAGGATTCGAACCCGGCCCTCCTGGTCTCAAGATAGCCACTCATCTCACTGAGCCAAACTCATTCTCCCAATGAAGAGGTGGAGAGACTGACAATTTTGCTGAAATGAGCAGAAGCTGCTGAGAATTGTGCTGATAACAGTTGAAAAGGCTGAAAATTTTGCAGAAAAGAGGTGAATCAGCAGAATTTCTGCAGAAAAGAGGCAAAGACGCAGAACGTTGCGCTAAAAAGAGGTGAATCAGCAGAATTTCTGCTGAAAAGAGGCAGAACAACCTGGTTCTGCTCAAATTCACCAATCAGAGGTACTGCTTCTGTCTGCTTCATCTGAGGGGTCTGACAAAATGCTTTTGTCATTTGGTAATCTGTAACTTCCACATAGTATGCTGATCACTGTGATTTTCAATGATTAAACTGTAATAGAGACGAGCAAACATATTGGCAGAGCTGAGAAGGAAAAACCTGTGTTATGAAAATGATTTTAACCTTTTATACATGATTGCATTTGAGCATATTAAAGAGCTGTGGCTCCTGGTCAAGTGAGGGTCAGAAACTCTTGGCAGGCGTTATGATCAGCCAATACATGGTGAGGAGGACAGGAGCTCTGAAAGGAATTGCAACACACCTGCTTACATGACATACGCCTGGAGTTATTTTTATCTTTTATTACTTATATCCTTTAGAGCTAAGATTTAAGTTTTATCATTTATCATTTATATCCTTTTGAGTAAGTTTTAAGTTTCATTTATGTTCATTTTAAGTAAGTTTCCTTCATGGTTTGAGTATCATCATTTGAGTGTGACATTTAGTCTAGAAGTCACACATAGTTCAGCTGTGTATGAGCGCAGGCCTCATGTCTGGCTAGGACGAGAGGTGTGAGGTGAGCCGGGGTGCAGGAGAGGTTATGACACATACATAGCATACTCAGCAGACATCCACACACTCACACACACACACACACACACCATAGTAGATTCACTTTAGTAGGTAAGAAGTTAAGATGTGTTTTTGCTAAGATGGCAAACTGTGCCGGCATATTGTCAGATGCTTAGAGGAAGTGCACCTGATGTTCTGGGAGATAAGAATGCGTACATGGTGCGACACCGGGATGGAGATGAGACGTGATGTTCTTAAAACTATGTTAAAGTTAACGGAACATTTTGTGGTTTGGGTTGACGTATGCTGTACTGGATCTGCCTGGCAACAGAGGGGCTATAAAACCTTAAAACCTTTGACTATAAAGCTCATTGTAAGAGAGTTCAATCGCTGACCTTGCCCAGCGTTGAGCTCCACGCGTGTAAACAATAAATCTTCGCTTTGATCATACCTTCTGGACCAGTGTCATCATTTGATGTTGAGAACCTCCGTACTCTTTTCTCCAATTTTTGAACCTTAACATTTGGGGGCTCGTTCCGGTGGTTGGAGAGAGAGAGAAGACCAGTGGAGGTGCTGGACAGGGTCCGAGGTGGTCGGGCGGACAGACGGTAATCAGTGGTGGAAGTGAGGGGACATTCGCCGGCGAATTAAAAAGGTAAGACACTACCTGTTGAAGTGAATTTCCAAAAGGTGTCAAATTGGATATGACAAAATTAAAGTCTACTCACTGAAATTACTGGTGAATGTCTGTTTTGATTTTGGTTTTGATTTTGATGGTAATCTCATGAGCATGTTGGTTGAAGTAATGATAATGAAGTATAAGTGACAGTACTGAGTTCAAATGAGAATGAAAAATGAAAAGAGAATTAAAGCAGTTGGACTGCTAACTGAACTTAGAGTGATAGGGAATTTGGTTATTGTGTGGGGTAAAGCCCCGTTGGTCATTTGGTCTACGTGTGATGGTCATTTTGTGGGTTCAAGTCCCCTATGTCCACAAAGGTAGATCTGCCTCAATCCTAATCCTGCTTTGGGTGTAGATTGTTGTTTCAAATTATTATAAATTCTTCTAGGACGACAGCGGCGTCTGTTAAGAAGCGCATTTTCTCGGAGGTAACGCTCCCTCCTAGGTAAAGACGTTTACCTTTGACCTACCGCTGAGTAGGGATAGTACCGTCGACAGCGGGGGAAAACTTGGGAATCTCCAAAATTGCTAGGAGTTAGAGTCTCCTATTTTTTGCGCTTGATTGGGCCTGCTGGCAAATTGAGTTAGGTTTAGAAATCCGGACAGGAAAGTCTGGGACTGCCCTGGTGAATTGAGCACAAAAAGTCTGGGACTTATCGGTTGGAGCCGTTATGGTAAAGTTATCGAAATTTGTAGGAGCTAAGAGGCCTATCTGTGCAGTTGTAATTATAAGACGTCTGTATAAAATATAAGAACATATCCTGGGTTGAAGAGAGTTTCTGCATCAGCAGTGCAGTGCCTGACTTCTATTTTTAGATGCTGTGTTCATGTAAATGAGGAGCGGTGACGCGCATAGTGATTGTTGCTTTCGGTTTCGAGCTTTGTAACTATTGCTTGAAAATTTTGCTAAATGCCTGTAACTAAGAGGTTGGTTTTGCGTATTACGAGAGGATGAATAGAGTTTGAAGTAATTGCGGTGAATGTGTGATCAGTGACTGAGTTTAAGGGTCACAGTTTAAGTGTGTGAGTGCGCGATGAGTCTGACTGAGTGAGAGAATGCTGCAGGTCTGTGAGTTATTTTTAGAGAACCTGTGTTTATGTAAATGAAGTGGCTGCTACTGTGAGTGCACAAAGGGGTTTTAACAGCTGTTTAATAAAGAACGTGGCTGCGAAATCCCTAGAGTTTTGGGGATTCTATAGAAACTGTTATGTATTGCTGAATGCCTGTATTTAAGACGCTGGTTTTGTTTATTACAATTTTGAGTAAAGCTTTAATTTTTGACAGGAGTGTATGACTGTTTTGTTGAGTTTTGAGATAGAATATATGAACTGTGATTTGATTTTTCTTAGATAAGAGGGATGTTTATTTCGGGATCTTGTCAAATTGAATATTCACGTACAGGGAGTGTTATTCATATGACATGCATTTGTTGGGCTGAAACGCTGGAGAACCAGTATGGTTTTACAGTGTCTGCAGAAATAAGACGGTCAGAGTTATTTAGCTTTCTGTTTCGTAGTTTCCTGATATTCCGGTGCTTGGAAAAATACATTGAGAGACATGAAAGGGACCCACGTGAAGCTGCCAGTGCGTTTTTCTTGTTCTGTGAACGTGCCTTAGTCCCTTTGACATAGAGTACCAGTGTGTTTATATGCAAATGAGCTGGCTGCTGTGAAGCGCACAAGGATTCCTGTTTTGGTTTGAAGTATTTTTGAGGTCATAAGCATGATTTACACATATTGTTAACTGACTGTAAATATGACGTTGTTTTTGTTTGTTATGGGGATATTCATTGCTGTGATGATGTAATTGATGAGCTGGGTTTGGAATATTGTTGTTGTGATGCAAAGCTGGATGTTTTGAAGTTGAAGCTGTTTTAATTTAGGTAATATATAGCTGGTGATATTGACGTTTGAGTTCTCTTGTGTTTTTTACCTGAGGCTTAAATAAACAAATAAGCACCTCTGAGAAACCCGGCCAAATTTTACTGTGCATAATAACACATGGTGCATTTAGGTATAACTCACTGTGGTCTATGCTATGGTTATAGGACTGATTATAAAAATTGACGAACTTTTGAGATTTTGTTAAGCACATGGCCATTTGAGTTTGTTAAGCACATGGCCATATAGTAATGTCGAGCTGTAGCATGCTGACATATCAGTAGAGAACTGTTAAAGACGAATGAGCTGTCTTGACGCAGAGAAAATGGAGTGGTCATCCTGTTAGGATCGAATGATACTCCGGCTCGGTGGTCAAGTTCAGACATAAGCCTTAAGCAATCATGAGCCACTAATAAGCGTGACAGATTAACAGATATAAAATTACAGGATTGAGTTTTATAAGATTGTAGTAAAATGAGCACGCAATAAAGTGGACTTATCAGGAGTAAAGAATTATACAATAGAGGGGAGTTGGTGTTAATTTACCAGTAAAGTAAAAACAAAAAACGGGTTGGTTGAAACAACAAGGTTTATAATTGAAGAGTGTTAATCTGGACTTGAGGTTTACATAGGGGACAATCAGCTGGAAAATAACTGAAAAGCTGTTGGAGGCGTTCTGTAAAGTGGATATTTTACTTGTGGAAGGTGTCTTTGAAGTTAACTGTGTTTGCCATGGAGAAACGGAGGATGCCCCGTATGATTTGTCCATATGCGCAGAAGTTGAGTTAGATGATTTGGATGAGTATGTAAATAAATGTTTGCTATTGTTTACGGGATTAATGGAATTGGCGGACAATGAAGATGACCCGGGGTGGGTGCCATCTAACGCGGCGGCGTTTCTTTTTTCCCTGGTAGAAGCGGCGGAGACGGGTTCCGATTTTGACATGCTGGTATGAGGGTGTGTTACGGTGGAACCCGGGTCAGAACAAATGAAGTGTGTTGTGATGAACGGGTGGCCAAGTCACGGATGGCTTATGTCAAGTTGGGTTAAACTGTGTGTCGCCAAGCAGGAGAAGACGAGGAAGCTGTCAGAGTGGTGAGACGGGTTGTGGAAACCGAAAGGGAAGTACAACAGAGTAACCCAGGAGGAGGAGTCAGAAACGTCACTGGAGGAGGTAAGTGAGTGTGTGACAGAATGGGTGACAGGGCGACCTCTGGTGAAAGAAAAGGGTATAAGCCCTTGAAGGCTCAGGTTGAGCAGCTTAAGAGAGCTATTCGACTGGCTAATACTGGGGCATTAAAAGCGGCCGAAAAAGAATGTCAGGTTATGGAGCTTGAGGTAAGTAAGCTCATCACATCTCAACAAAAGAAATTGAGTGATGAAATAGCTCTGAGCTTGGTTTTCCAAACTGAAGGAGAAAGATGTGAAGGACAACTGAAGCAACTGGAAGAGGAGTCTGCGGGTCACTCAGTGAATAGAAAGACAAAAGCAGCAATGAAAGATCTCAGAGAGGTGCATGACAAGTGCTCTAAGTGGCTGTTTTTGTGGAATGCCGCAAAATCTTGGATGAAGGAGGATGACACGGCCAAAGCAGGGGACATGGTGAGTATAATGGCCTCAGTTAAACAACTAAAAGAGGAAAATAAGAAGTTGGAGGATCAAATGAGGAACTTGACCTCAAAAACAGAGGAAACTGCTAGACTCTCCACACCCAAAATATACCCATGGGCCACTTTAATGCCAAGTGCTCCACCCCCACCCTATGTCATGCCGGTGATGACTTTGGATGGAGGACAGGTTCGTGGGCCTGAAGGACAAACAGGAACAGTCCTGGGAGGAGTGGTGAATGTTGACTACACTGGTGGACACATAGGGAGTCAGGAGGAAGAAGTAAGAGCAGGGGGGTGTCAGCCCTTTAGTGAAGGTGGGAGACTGGAGGCCTCAGCTGCAGATGAAGGCCCAACCTCGCCACAAAGGGGGCTCATGAGTGATGAGCTGACGCCGACCGAGGAACGCCTGGTAGAACAGCCCAGACAGGACAGACAGGTGGAAGGGATGCCCACCAGCAAGGATGTGCGATCCATGACGGAGCTGGGAGCCCGGCCCAAGCACAGGGGATCGCCAGGTCCGCAGAAGGAAGGACAGGCCCAGAAGACAGGCCCAGGTGGTGTGAGGTAT
>JAQSNX010008560.1:0-12913 GCA_029532605.1 Oreochromis grahami
CCACCGGGCAAATGCCCGGTATGCCCGATGGCCAGTCCAGCACTGGTCACGGCACCAGTGAACTTAAACCTTAAGTCTTGTATATAGTGTTGTTTATACTCTTTTCCACTTAGAAATAAGTGTGGCTCTATGTTAAAGATAGAGACATGAAAATAGTAGCCCCCCATTTTATGCTCAAGACACTTTCTTTTAGTAAGGCCACTGTAATGTCAGTTTTACTGTTATGTAAGTTCCGCCAGCAGAGGGTGCTCAGTCTCGTACGCATCGGTAGCTGACGCTACACTAGAAGAAGTTTGTTTTTGTCAAAAGAACTGATTAATCTGACATTTTTGTTTTTACAGGTAAGCTGGGTGGTTGATAATATAAAACAGACATTATAAAAGTGACAGACAGCAGTGGCGATTGATGATAAATGTCTTGTTTGTGGCGAATGTTAAGCTAGAGAGCTAATTTCCAAGTTGGTCCAGTTGTTAGCCTGTGCAGATCCAGTTGTTAGACTGTACCGAAAGTCTGTGAGCTCCACACAGGTATATTTTGGGGTTAAAGCCACACTTAATATGTTTTGCAAAATAAGAAAAAATGTGAACTGCTGTATGTTTAGTTCATTGAGAGCGAATGCTGTAGAAATATGTTAAGAAAAACGTTTATTTGAAAGGGATCGAGTTGAATAAATACAGTTAATAAGACAGATTCATAAATAGATTAAAACAGTGAAAAAAAAACAAGAGAAAACGGTAATCACAGTTCATTGTGGTGTTTGTGCATACAGTAAAATGTATTTTTGTGATTTAAGCAGTTTATAAAAGTGGTGCATGTGAATATGAAACTGTATAAGTTTGGAAAAAGTAATGTTAGCTACACTAGAAGAAGTAGTGTCAGTAGTGAAGAGGCAGCGTACGGCCCGCGCGTCAAAGAGAACTGATTAATGTCACATTTTTCTGTTTTTACAGTTTTCTGCGAAAAATAAATATGTTGCATCCGAGATGAGTTGGCCCATCATTACAGCGGTGTAACATAAGCACTGAAGCAGAAGAGGTGAACTGCCTACTTATATGTTTCTGTACTTTTTCACTTGTTTATTAAATTAGGGAGTTAGGGGTAATGCTTGTCTTTTGTTTGTTTTTTGTTGCACACAGGGTTTAGGTACCACCTTTCCTTTGGAATAGCTTGTTTTGTTTATTATTTTGGCCTTTGTTTACCCCAGATTTAATGCTTTCAGGTTTTGGCTGTTGGGTATGGCTTTAGGGACTGGGGCGGGGACACCTTTTTATTTAACCCTTATGTTGCACTCCTGTACCCCTAGACTGGGAATTAACATTGCAAAAGAGTTGTTAAGTTAAGCTAATTAACATAACACATTTAAACATGAGATTTTTTAGCCAATAAAGCTAACTAAGCATTAAAACACATTTTAAAGCAATCAGGAAACAAAAACAATGGCTAAAGGGAAAAACAATCAGTACAGCACATCAAGCTTGATCAAAGGAGTTTGCAAAGAAAAGCGTCTGGACTTCTTTGAGTTGTTTGAAGACGTTTCACCTCTCATCCGAGAAGCTTCTTCAGTTCTAAGGTCAAATGGCCGAGAGTCCCAGATTTAAACCCAGTGGGAGTATCCCCCCAAGGAGGGACAAAGGACCCCCTGGTGATCCTCTAATCACATGCGACAAGGTGTGAAAGCGGGTATGGTACCTAATCAGCCAGGGTTTCGGGTGAGCTCATTGTGAAACCTGGCCCCACTCTATCATGTGATTTCCTGAGGTCAGATGGCCCAGGATGTGAGTGGGCGTAAAGGCGTCTGGGGAGGGAACTCAAAACTGGATTATAGATGGCAGACAGTTGGTGTCGTAAACCACCGCCTCTGTTCAAAGATGGTCGCTCACAGTGGACATAGATGGCCTCTTTCACTCCTCTTTCAAACCATCTGTCCTCTCTGTCCAATATGTGAACATTGGCATCCTCGAAAGAGTGACCTTTATCTTTAAGATGCAGGTGGACTGCTGAGTCTTGTCCTGTGGAGGTGGCTCTTCTATGTTGTGCCATGCGCTTGTGAAGTGGCTGTTTGGTCTCTCCGATGTAGAGGTCCGGGCATTCCTCACTGCACTGTACAGCATACACCACGTTGTTCAGTCTGTGTTTTGGAGTTTTGTCTTTCGGGTGAACCAGTTTGTGTCTGAGTGTGTTGCTGGGTCTGAAGGGGATACTCTTTGGGGGGATACTCCCACTGGGTTTAAATCTGGGACTCTCGGCCATTTGACCTTAGAACTGAAGAAGCTTCTCGGATGAGAGGTGAAACGTCTTCAAGCAACTCAAAGAAGTCCAGACGCTTTTCTTTGCAAACTCCTTTGACTACGATGACCTGGATGACTGAGAACCTTCACAGACACATCAAGCTTGATATTAACATATTAGCTCTCATTTAAATATAGCTCAAGCCTCTATTCAGACTGCTGCCACAGTTTTCTTTTAAATCCTCATCACTTCATTCTCTCTCGTGTTTCCTTCTTGTCTCTCTGTGTCTCTCACTCAGCCTGTCTGTGCCTGCCTCTGACATACCAAAGGTTCCTGTCCTCTTCTTCTTCTAATAGTTTTCCACTCTCGCTCTCCCTTCTCTGTTTCTCAAAGCTTCTTCCTGCAACACTTTTTTTTTGGTTTGCTCTCTCTTCTCTTTCCAACACACATTATGATTTAATTTGATATAATTAAGTTCTTTTAAACAGTAAGTTAAAATTAACCAAGAAACACCACGACTCCTTGAAACACTTTGATTCCAAGCATGCTTATTTGGCAAATTAGTTTGTGGCAACCCAAGCATTACACACTGTTGCGTGCACACACACACACACACACACACAGAGCCCTACAGACTCATTAAGTTGCACTGCTTCGACCTCTGCCCTTACAAACACATAAAAACAAGCCTGAACATGTAAGCTAATGTGGATATATGTAGATATGGTTTAGGGCTGGGTATTGTCACTGATTGCTAGAATTGATTCGATCCGCGATTCGATTCAATTCGATTCGATTCTTGGAAATTTTGCCTCAGTCAGAAATATTATAATTCAAATCATGTATCAGTACATTTCCATATTTTTATATCTATAAAAATAAAGCTGACACTTGTGAGACTTTATCAAAGGTGTAAGCATCACAGCAGATGCCTTTGTGTCAAAGTAGCTGAGGATAAAACACAGAAAAACGTGAAGGTGATTTCCCTGGCCTGAGATTTTTATAAAAATATTCTGCAGTAGATCAAAAATGAAATAAAACCATTAATCAACTTATGAACATTACCTGATGCTGCTGGAGTGAAGCAGAGCAAAGTTACAGAGGTTTTAGAGACACAGCTAAGCATTTTGCAATTTTGAATAATATTAAAAAGTTTAAATTTGTTCAGTAGCCTATTGAACGGCAGAAATGAGGTTTTCTTTTCGGAAGTAAGTAAAAGGAAAAAAACACCGGCCGGCAGCGCTGTAAACAACGGTAAACAAGCAACCGAATAATGCAGAAAACAGATTTTTAGATGAGAAACTGTTCTTGAAATGCACTGTGAAAGGGAGGGAGAGAGAGAGAGAGCTGTGCATGAAGTGTGATTTTATCGTGGTGGAAGCAAAACAGCAAAAGCAAGAAAGAATTCATGATGATGTTTATGTGAAGCGTAGTTTTGGTTCTTTTGCTGCTGGTTCAGTCAATATTGTTTGGAGAGAGATAAAACCTACAGCTTCAGAATCTAGCACAAAAAGTGCGTAAACACAAAGCGCAGACCCGCCGATGGATCAGAATCAGCGAGCTGTCGGCTTTCAGCCTCGATCGTGTCCGTGCCGTCGGGTGAGAAAGGCGACATCTCACTGATTCTGATGCGTCGGCGGGTCGGCTCTTTCTGTTTACGTCTTTGTGCAGAATCCGTGTAGCTGCTCTCATTTACTGTTTTAGCTGTTTGGTGGTTGTTGAAATTTTGTGAGGTTTAACCTGAGATTCTGGCGTTTCGGGCAAAATAAATTTATATCAAAAAATCGATTCAGGATTTTAATGAATCGATATCACGTCACAGTAAATCTTAAAACTAGAAAAAAACTAGACAATTTTCACTTGTTTCATTGGCAGATTTTCTTACTTAATACAAGATATTTTAGCTTGAAATAAGTGAAAAAATCTGCCAATGAAACAAGTGAAAATTGTCTAGTTTTTTTCTAGTTTTAAGATTTACTGTCTTGAAACAAGTTACTTTAGCTTACTGAAATATTGCCCTTTAGCTGATTCTGTCTTATTTTAAGTGTAATGAGATAATTTTGACTAGAAATAAGACAAATACTCTTGGTAAGATTTTGAGTTTTTGCAGTGCTCTCAACTGATCTTAATACAACTGAGCTTGCATTTCACTTGTTGAAGATTAAACTTCGGACAGAAAGGCAGTAAAGGCCTGGCAGAGCATTAAAAATGAGGAAACCCAGCATCTGGTGGCGTCCATGAGTTCAAGACTTCTTGCTGTCAGTCCCAGCAAAGAGATTTCAACCAGATATTAGAAATGAACATTTTATTTTCAGTTATTTAATTTGTCCAATTACTTTTAAACCCCTGAAACGAAATGGTCGTGTTAAAGAAATGCTGTATACTAAATGAATTATTTTATTTGAATAATCAGTATTGACAAAATTTTCAAGTATTTTTAGTTGAAAGGTCATTTGCTTTATTTCTATGTGATTTTTAATATATTGACTTCCCTTAATATTAGAGGATCAAATCAATGGAGTGTGCTGCTTCAGAACTTTTCCCCTGCTTTTTAATGCTGGCATTTCTTTTATCATTCCTTCACATTGTGAATTACTTTCTATCAATAAACTTTAGGCTGGACTGCTTAAGTATATATCTTGTATTGTGGGTGTGTTTTATTGTTGTGCAGTTGTTGGGGCTGTGTAGGGTGTAGCTTTGAGGCTGGGTCTTCCAACTTAAAAGGATTTCAGGACAAAGTGCCCTCTGGTGGACAACTATGTGCCCCCACAGTTAAACACGTGTACCTTTTTTTCCAGTTGTGAAGCAGAAAGCAGTCGAGTTGGCTAAGTCGCAGTGTCATCACCACAGAAAAGGAGAGCTGTGGATTCTCTGAGCTCTCAGGATGGCGTGGGCCAGACTCTGACCAATCTACTCACTTGGCAGAACTTTGACAGAGTTTTAATCGAATGCTTTGTTGACCTCAGCCATCTAAGCTAATCCAACTTCGAGCCCGCCTCATATAATTCTACATTGCAGTAATGACACACACAGTGAATTCTACTTTCAGCAACATAGTTTTCAAAACATAGTTAAGAGTTAAAACTTTGCCATGGCTTTAGTCAGCATCCAAATCTAAAAAGGAACAAAGATAATACTCACAACTGCCAGATTTTTGTATCAAACCAGGGACAGGACAGGCACCACTCATTGCCTCTTTCTGGCTCCCTCAATAACGATCAAGGGGCAACAGTATACAGATCTTTACACACGTCAGGTTTACATTTCTTCTTGGAAATCAAAATACTGAAAACCAAGCAAAAAAAGTGATAAAACTACAAAAGTGGCAACAAAGAGGTGCACAATGACATCAGACATGGAAAAACTGTAAAAACGACTTAAAAAAAGACTTCTAAACAGCTACAAAGAGGTGTAAAAAGAAGACAGATGAAAGAAACTACAACATAAGTTTGCTGCAAAATGACAACAAAGGGACGCAGAAATGTTAACAAAGATACAGAAAACAGTTACAAAAAGAAACAAAATAAAAAAAATGAAGGGACACAAGAAACTTCATATACATGTATGTGTATATATATATATATATATATATGTGTGTGTGTGTGTATGTATGTGTATATATATATGTGTGTGTGTGTATGTATGTGTATATATATATGTGTGTGTGTGTATGTATGTGTATATATATATATATAAAAAAAAAAAAAAAACACCCAGCACGCCCCTATGGGCGGTTTATCCTTCAAGCTCGGGTCCTCTACCAGAGGCCTGGGAGCTTGAGGGTCCTGCGCAGTATCTTAGCTGTTCCCAGGACTGCGCTCTTCTGGACAGAGATCTCCAATGTTGTTCCCGGGATCTGCTGGAGCCACTCGCCTAGCTTGGGAGTCACCGCACCTAGTGCTCCGATTACCACGGGGACCACCGTTACCTTCACCCTCCACATCCTCTCGAGCTCTTCTCTGAGCCCTTGGTATTTCTCCAGCTTCTCGTGTTCCTTCTTCCTGATATTGCTGTCATTCGGAACCGCTACATCGATCACTACAGCCGTCTTCTTCTGTTTGTCTACCACCACTATGTCCGGTTGGTTAGCCACCACCATTTTGTCCGTCTGCATCTGGAAGTCCCACAGGATCTTAGCTCGGTCATTCTCCATCACCCTTGGGGCATCTCCCATTTTGACCTTGGGACTTCCAGGTTATACTCGGCACAGATGTTCCTGTACACTATGCCGGCCACTTGGTTATGGCGTTCCATGTATGCCTTGCCTGCTAGCATCTTGCACCCTGCTGTTATGTGCTGGATTGTCTCTGGGGCATCTTTACACAGCCTGCACCTGGGGTCTTGCCTGGTGTGATAGACCCCAGCCTCTATGGATCTTGTACTCAGAGCTTGTTCTTGTGCTGCCATGATTAGTGCCTCTGTGCTGTCTTTCAGTCCAGCTTTGTCCAGCCACTGGTAGGATTTCTGGATATCAGCCACCTCCTCTATCTGCCGGTGGTACATACCGTGCAGGGGCCTGTCCTTCCATGATGGTTCCTCGCCTTCCTCCTCTTTCTTGGGTTTCTGCTGCCTGAGGTATTCACTGAGCACACTGTCAGTTGGGGCCATCTTCGTGATGTATTCTTGGATGTTTCTTGTCTCATCCTGGACTGTGGTGCTGACACTCACCAGTCCTCGGCCCCCTTCCTTCCGCTTAGCGTACAACCTCAGGGTGCTAGACTTGGGGTGAAACCCTCCATGCATGGTAAGGAGCTTTCTTGTCTTGATGTCAGTGGCTTCTATCTCCTCCTTTGGCCAGCCTATTACCCCAGCAGGGTACCTGATCACGGGCAGGGCGTAGGTGTTGATGGCCCGGATCTTGTTCTTACCATTCAGCTGACTCCTCAGGACTTGCCTGACCCTCTGCAGGTACTTGGTGGTTGCAGCTTTCCTAGCGGCCTCTTCATGGTTCCCATTCGCCTGTGGGATCCCCAGGTACTTGTAACTGTCCTCTATGTCTGCAATGTTGCCTTCTGGTAGTTCAATCCCTTCAGTTCTGACTACCTTCCCTCTCTTTGTTACCATCCGACTACACTTCTCCAGTCCGAATGACATTCCGATGTCATTGCTGTATAGCCTGGTAGTGTGTATCAGTGAATCGATGTCTCGTTCACTCTTGGCATACAGCTTGATGTCATCCATGTACAGGAGGTGGCTGACAACCGCTCCGTTCCGTAGTCGGTATCCATAGCCAGTCTTGTTAATGATCTCACTGAGGGGGTTCAGGCCTATGCAGAACAGCAGTGGGGACAGAGCATCTCCTTGGTAGATCCCGCACTTGATGGTGACTTGTGCTATGGGCTTGGAGTTGGCCTCTAGTGTTGTGTGCCACATCCCCATTGAGTTCCTGATGAAGGCTCTTAGGGTCCTGTTGATCTTGTACAATTCTAGGCATTCCAGTATCCAGCTGTGGGGCATTGAGTCATAGGCCTTCTTGTAATCAATCCAGGCTGTGCACAGGTTGGTCAGTCTGGTCTTGCAGTCTCGGCTGACTGTTCTGTCTACCAGTAGCTGGTGTTTTGCGCCTCTGGTATTCTTGCCAATCCCTTTCTGTGCCCCGCTCATGTATTGACCCATGTGCCTGTTCATCAGCCATTCCGGGTGTCTCGTTAACTAGCAGCTGGTTCATTTGTGCTGCCAGGCGCTCCTGGAGTGCAGTCAGCTTCTTCAGCCAGTAGGCGTGAACCATGTCGGGCCCTGGTGCTGTCCAACTCTTCATACTGGAGACCCTTTCTTGGATGTCTGCCACTGTGATGGTTACTGGACCCTGTTCAGGGAGGTCGCTATGGTCTGCCCTCAGATCCACTAGCCACTGAGCATTGCCGTTATGGGTTGCGTCCTTCTCCCATATGCTCTTCCAGTATTGCTCCGTCTCCAGCCTTGGTGGTGCTGTTCTGTTATTGTTCCCTTGCCACTGAGAGTACACCTTTGCTGGTTCTGTGGAGAACAGCTGGTTTATTTTCCTGCCTTCTATCTCTCTGGTGTACCTCTGTGAGGCTGTGAGTCTTTGCTTGGACAGCTTGCTGTATTTCTTATGCCTTTCTGCAACTCCGTTAGTTGGCTAACCTCCCTCCGTGCTACTTTGATCTTGCCCTCTAGCCTCCTTCTCCATGGAGGGTACTGCCCCTTGTGGCTGTTCAACTTGTAGCCAAGCATCTCACTGATCACTGCTGCCGTAGTGTAGATCAGCTTGTTAGTGTCGGTAATCGTGGTTGTAGGTATCATCCGTAGTGCTGCATTAACATCATCTAGCAGACCTTCTGAGGGTACTTCACGTAATCTTGGTAACCGGCTAGGAGAGGTCCAGGTTTCAAGCTTGGCCATGATCCTATCTTTCAGGTCAGTTCCTCTCGCACTCAACGATCCTTCTCCTATCGCACTTGGGGCTATGTACCCAATCTCGGGTGGGGGTGATGATATCTCCCCCCTGACCTGGCGTCCTGACTCCTCCTTGCCGTAGCATTTATGTTGTACCTCGTCAATCTCTAGCTGTGAGAGCAGTCCCTTCTTTCGAATGTTGGAACACTGAGCTACTAGTTGTTTCGCCATCATTGTGGATGCTACTACGCAAGTAACCCCTTCCGCCAGGGTTACTTGCGTAGTAGCATTCCAACAACGCCCTGTTTTCGTCTCTTGCCCACCGATGCCTTCTTGTTCCAGTAGCCCACTTGTCGTCAGGGTGCCCTGGTTCCTCAACACCTGACGCGGACCTTGTTGATCCGGGCGACGTCCGAGCCGGCATGCCTTCATATTTATCTGTCTCGCTCATGTCTGCGGTAGGCTCACTTTTAGCATAGGGGGTCTAGCCTTAGGACCCTTACTGGATACAGACGCCCCAGGCAGGAATCGAACTTGCGATCTTCTTGCAATCTTCTGCTCCAAAGGCGTGTAGTCTATCCACTACGCTATATGTGTGTGTGTGTGTGTGTGTGTGTGTGTGTGTGTGTGTGTACGGGTTTCTACTATCCTGGTGGGGACGGCAACCTGACATTTACTATACTGGTGGGGACTTTCTGCAACGTGGGGACCTGGATTTGGGTCCCCACGGGGTTGAAAGCAATTTTCACACTCAAAATGTGGTTTTAGTGTCAGGGTTACAATTAGGTTATGGTTAGGTTTAGGGTAAGGGTCAGGGTTAGGCATTCATTTTTGATGGTTAGGGTTAGGGTAAGCAGCTAGGGAAACCATTATGTCAATGGGATGTCCCCACGAGGATAGCAAACAAGCTTGTGTGTGTGTGTGTGTGTGTGTGTGTGTGTGTGTGTGTGTGTGGTCTCCCTTTGCTTGTGTTTTCTTGACATTTGTAAACATAATCGATTAAAGCACACGTGCACACACACAAACACACATACTTATAGAGATACCTGCGCAGTTCTGAAGTCATTCTCGACCACTCTAGGTGGCGTGTCCCAATTTGATTTCAGGTCTTCCAGCCCATACTTGGCAAAGATGTTTCTGCATACAATGCCAGCCACTTGGTTATAGCGTTCCATGTATGCCCTGCCTGCTAGCGTGTCTGGTGTGGCAGACCCCAGTCTCCATGGATCTTGTGCTCAGAGGTTGTTCCTGTGCTGCCATGATTAGTGCCTCTGTGTCATTGGTAGGATTTCTGGATGGCAGCCACTTCTTCTATCTGCCGGTGGTACATACCGTCCAGGGGCCTGATGTGGCCTCCTCTTGCTCCTATTTCTTTGGTTTCTGATAAGGTTTTCATTATTATATATGATGAAAATCTTACTTGCTGTAAGACATTTAAAAAAAATTCTAATAATATAAAAAAATGAAACTGAAAATGTATCAAAAACATATATGTAGATTATGTAGATACCCTGAGTTGTGAATGCTTAAACAAGTGCTTGTAGCTATCGATTTAAACAGCATAAATTCACCCAAAGTGCTTTAGTGAGAGGCACATTTACATTCCCAGTCTACAAAAAACTCAGTTTCAACATACATGAAAAGCTGAAAGGTATGTTGTGTTAACTAATTATTGTAGAAAGTAAAAATCACATTGTGATCATTAAAATGTGTTTAGAATGTGCAAATTAATGATGATTCCTCTGATAAGTCATGACACACTAGCCTACATAATCTGCCTTTTTGGGTTAAAAGTGTTGGTACCGATATTGGTATTCGCAATACTGGACCTGTATTTACTTGGTATTGGATCAATACCAAAATTTGCAGTATCGCACGCCACAAGTTTTAACTTTCATTAACTGAGGGAGGAAAATATATATTTCAAGATACAAATTTCCTATGCATTTACACATGGAATCTACGCAAAAACTGTACATTACATATAATTTTTTAAGGGTCAATATGAGATCACTCAGGGTTCTTGGCTAGCATTGGGTTAGCATGCTGTTTATGTACATGCCTTCAAAATGCCAGAGTTGTGTTATAATGTGGTTGTTTCTGTCCTGGATGCAGTTTCCACCTTACCAGCCTGCACTTGTCCTTTTGTGCAATAAAAATAAATGTAATATCCATATTGCTACTCCTCAAAATCTATATCGCTGTTCTGTTCCACATTTGCCTTTGTTCCACACACAAACTGTAATCAGAAAATTGTAGCGGGAGTACAGTGACATGATAATTTACTATGTTATTCAAAAATGAAATTGCTACTTTCGTTACATCCAACACTGGTCATGTATACACAAACCAAAAGCGTTGCGATTTTGCCCAAAACTTGGAATTGACATTAAGGAAAGATAAGCTGGTCCTCAAGTGTGTAAGTAAGAAATGTTAGAAATGAGATACTGGGTTCCTCCAATTCTCACAAGAAGACAACTCCTGGTTCATGGTTTGTACCAGGAGTTACATGTCTGGTTTTGTACGTGTTTCAGAATGACAGTGGGACAGTTTCAATTATTTTGGTGGATTTTTTTTAGATGCATTCTGAGTCTACAAGCAAGTAAAGAATAAAAATTAAAAAATATGTAAAAAAAAAAAAAAAGAAACCCAAAACATTGTTCTCCAAAATGGTCTCTTACTGATCCACCAGTTGTTGCAACCTCATAGCGCCCCCTGGTGATCGTGTTGGAAGATTACGGTTGCAGCACAGATGCTCATGCATAAAAAATCATATCAACCTTTAATTTACTTTTTTAAAATGATCTTTAAACTACTGATTAGATTATATATATATATATTATTAGATTTTATGCACATTACACTACATATGTTAGGCTCACACAGAAAATTGGTAAAATAATTACATTATATGTAATTTAATTGTTTACATGAGGTCCCTCTCTATTACATATCAAACACTGGTTGATCAAAATTCATCTTTATTTACTATACAATAACAAGTAACAACTAGTGCATGCACAAACACACATAAACATGCAGACACACATTTGAGTAACTTTCATCATACCAGAACAACATATAAAGTAAGTGTGCAGAGACAATATTAATATAAAAAAAGACTATATTTGGTAAAGATGTGCATCTTTCCTTCAGTGACCTTTAAGTTTCCATATGCAGATTGCAGAATGCAAACTGCACAGCACCACATGTTTTTATTTTTTCAAAGAAGTTCTCAGACTGATTGTCAGCAGCATGTCCATAAGTTGGAACTGTCCTCTAAAACCAAAACAAAACCCCTTGTGGGTAATTTTTACATATGTTTTACATTTACGCTACCTCAAGCAGTTTTGTTAACAGTGGAAGAAAAAGTCTTAATGTACATTATTGTTACAACTGTGTTGGCAGAGGTGTGGACTGCAGAGAGTTTGACCCTAATGCAGACACCTGAACAGAATTAAAATCCCTAATGTATCAGTTGATTGAAACCGACTGAATAAACTGGTGCAAGGTGAAATAAAACATTTGAGTGATAGCTGAATTCTTTGTTTTAACCACTACAGGTCATAACAACATGTGCCGTCCTCCACAACATCTGCCTCAGTGCTCGTGACATTGTGGCCCCAGAGGATGGGCCTGAGGAAGATGGAGCAGAGGCTGAGGAGGGGAGGCTGGTTTGGAGGCAGTTAGTGGTGCTCTTTGGTGGGACCAACTGCTTCTGAGGTGTCTGCCCTGGAGGAGGTACCACCACCAGACCATGACTACTGTTAACAGGCAAGTGAAAATTTATCTAGGAGTCTTTTGGTTTTTTTTATTTTATTTTTTTAAATATAGCACTTTGTCAAACTGTTGTCTGCTAAAGAGTTTCAAGTATTATGGTAGTAGTAATACAGCATCCCTAACTCCTGCTTGCATATTTCTGAAAACATCTTAGTTGTGTGGCAGCCATCTCTTGACCCAGCCCTGCAAACCCTGTGATGGACGAGTGGATAGTGAGAGGAAACATTGTAAAGTTGCTGACCAGAAAAGACAACGCACAAGTCTCAGTTGCAGCACCCCATCCATGTCTAATCTTGCTCTGGCAGATCCAGCAACACCGCCAGAGACTTCCTTTATTCTATTAAAGTTGTTAAAGATATGGTAAAGGAACAGGTAGCTCAGGTTAATCCTGTGTGAACAGCTTGTAAATAGCTGTAAATATCTCCCCCCACACCATCTTCAAATATTGTTGGTGTATTACAAATATTCTTGTTATTGTTATTTACTTTGTCACTGAATAAATATCCATTTAAAATTGTCCCAAAATTTCTTTTTTTAGATGTTGTTG
>JAQSNX010008561.1:0-13021 GCA_029532605.1 Oreochromis grahami
AACATTCTGAAGCTGTGAAATTTCATGCCCCAATGGCCTTTGTTCCCATTTGTATTGTATCATACACGTGAGCAGCATGCATAGCTGGACTGGCCATTGGGCATACCGGGCATTTGCCGGTGGGCCGTTTCGTGATTTTCGTTTTTATGGGCCGATGGGGTTTTCTTTCTTTCTTTCTTTTTTCAACGGTATAAATGAATAGTGTTGTATTGGCCAGTTGGTCATCATGGATTGGGCTGGACCAATTACAGCCGAGGAGGTCGAACTTTAAAGTTGAGGTGAAGGCAACGCGATTTGTCCAAATCAGCTGATCAATGATCAATGATCAGCTGATCGGCTTTTCTCTCTGCGTCAGAAAGAGCAAACCAGCGGAGGTCGCGTTAAACAACAGAAGCACCTTTAAATTTGATGAGCTGTTGTTAAAATTTATTTAATATTAATTTCTAGTATCAGCTGATGTTTGCTGGAGGGATGAAGGGTTGAAGGAAGTTATGAACTGTTCCTGGGAGACAAATAACACCAGGATCCTTTTCTAAGTAGCTGACAGCTGGTAACTGTGCAGGGGCGGGTCTTGCAAAGTTTTGCCAGGGGGCCAGGTAGGGCATTAACAGGGAAAGGGGGGCACAAAAAATATGTTTCTTTCTTATTCTCATTTAAAATTTCTAGCTTTTAACAAATAATTATCTGAATCATACAACCAAAGTTTTCATCTGATGTCAAATGTATAGAAATCCATTATTGTACATAGTAATTTTTTTCAGGGTCCCAACATAATTTCTTCAGAGGTAAGTACTGTATATGATGCCAGTATTTTCCCACATTTTCTAGATACTGTACCAGTACTGTGTAGAATGCCATCAAAATTAAGTTTTGATGGTAAGTTTTGAGTGAGGAAGTTTTAATCTTTCTCACCTTTCTTACTGTCTCCTTTCACTTTTTAAAGGTTGCCATGTTAGAAAAAATATTTTGCCCTGCCTGGCTGTTTATTGATGTGGACAGGGAGTGCAGAATTATTAGGCAAATGAGTATTTTGTCCACATCATCCTCTTCATGCATGTTGTCTTACTCCAAGCTGTATAGGCTCGAAAGCCTACTACCAATTAAGCATATTAGGTGATGTGCATCTCTGTAATGAGAAGGGGTGTGGTCTAATGACATCAACACCCTATATCAGGTGTGCATAATTATTAGGCAACTTCCTTTCCTTTGGCAAAATGGGTCAAAAGAAGGACTTGACAGGCTCAGAAAAGTCAAAAATAGTGAGATATCTTGCAGAGGGATGCAGCAGTCTTAAAATTACAAAGCTTCTGAAGCGTGATCATCAAACAATCAAGCGTTTCATTCAAAATAGTCAACAGGGTCGCAAGAAGCGTGTGGAAAAACCAAGGCGCAAAATAACTGCCCATGAACTGAGAAAAGTCAAGCGTGCAGCTGCCAAGATGCCACTTGCCACCAGTTTGGCCATATTTCAGAGCTGCAACATCACTGGAGTGCCCAAAAGCACAAGGTGTGCAATACTCAGAGACATGGCCAAGGTAAGAAAGGCTGAAAGACGACCACCACTGAACAAGACACACAAGCTGAAACGTCAAGACTGGGCCAAGAAATATCTCAAGACTGATTTTTCTAAGGTTTTATGGACTGATGAAATGAGAGTGAGTCTTGATGGGCCAGATGGATGGGCCCGTGGCTGGATTGGTAAAGGGCAGAGAGCTCCAGTCCCACTCAGACGCCAGCAAGGTGGAGGTGGAGTACTGGTTTGGGCTGGTATCATCAAAGATGAGCTTGTGGGGCCTTTTCGGGTTGAGGATGGAGTCAAGCTCAACTCCCAGTCCTACTGCCAGTTTCTGGAAGACACCTTCTTCAAGCAGTGGTACAGGAAGAAGTCTGCATCCTTCAAGAAAAACATGATTTTCATGCAGGACAATGCTCCATCACACGCGTCCAAGTACTCCACAGCGTGGCTGGCAAGAAAGGGTATAAAAGAAGAAAAACTAATGACATGGCCTCCTTGTTCACCTGATCTGAACCCCATTGAGAACCTGTGGTCCATCATCAAATGTGAGATTTACAAGGAGGGAAAACAGTACACCTCTCTGAACAGTGTCTGGGAGGCTGTGGTTGCTGCTGCACGCAATGTTGATGGTGAACAGATCAAAACACTGACAGAATCCATGGATGGCAGGCTTTTGAGTGTCCTTGCAAAGAAAGGTGGCTATATTGGTCGCTGATTTGTTTTTGTTTTGTTTTTGAATGTCAGAAATGTATATTTGTGAATGTGGAGATGTTATATTGGTTTCACTGGTAAAAATAAATAATTGAAATGGGTATATATTAGTTTTTTGTTAAGTTGCCTAATAATTATGCACAGTGATAGTCACCTGCACACACAGATATCCCCCCTAAAATAGCTAAAACTGAAAACAAACTAAAAACTACTTCCAAAACCATTCAGCTTTGATATTAATGAGTTTTTTGGGTTCATTGAGAACATGGTTGTTGTTCAATAATAAAATTATTCCTCAAAAATACAACTTGCCTAATAATTCTGCAGTCCCCGTAGTTCAGGAGGTAAACCAAGCAGTCTTTGGGTTTCGGCTAAGTACTGTTTAGAATACCAGAATAGGGAGGATGGTGTAGGTTTAAGTTAAGTTCTAGATTGATACAAACCGGATTCCAAAAAAGTTGGGACACTAAACAAATTGTGAATAAAAACTGAATGCAATGATGTGGAGATGGCAAATGTGAATATTCTATTCAGAACAGAACGTAGGTGACAGATCAAAAGTTTAATCTGAGAAAATGTATCATTTTAAAGGAAAAATATGTTGATTCAAAATTTCACGGTGTCAACAAATCCCAAAAAAGTTGGGACAAGTAGCAATAAGAGGCTGGAAAAAGTAAATGTGAGCATAACGAAGAGCTGGAAGACCAATTAACACTAATTAGGTTAATTGGCAACATGATTGGGTATAAAAAGAGCTTCTCAGAGCGGCAGTGTCTCTCAGAAGCCAAGATGGGTAGAGGATCACCAATTCCCACAATGTTGCGCAGAAAGATAGTGGAGCAATATCAGAAAGGGGTTACCCAGCGAAAAATTGCAAAGACTTTGCAGTTATCATCATCAACTGTGCATAACATCATCCGAAGATTCAGAGAATCTGGAACAATCTCTGTGCGTAAGGGTCAAGGGCGTAAACCCATACTGGACGCCCGTGATCTCCGGGCCCTTAAACGACACTGCACCACAAACAGGAATGCTACTGTAAAGGAAATCACAGAATGGGCTCAGGAATACTTCCAGAAACCATTGTCAGTGAACACAATCCACCGTGCCATCCGCCGTTGCCAGCTGAAACTCTACAGTGCAAAGAAGAAGCCATTTCTAAGCAAGATCCACAAGCTCAGGCGTTTTCACTGGGCCAGGGATCATGTAAAATGGAGCGTGGCAAAATGGAAGACTGTTCTGTGGTCAGACAAGTCACGATTCGAAGTTCTTTTTGGAAATGTGGGACGCCATGTCATCCGGACCAAAGAGGACAAGGACAACCCAAGTTGTTATCAACGCTCAGTTCAGAAGCCTGCGTCTCTGATGGTATGGGGTTGCATGAGTGCGTGTGGCATGGGCAGCTTGCATGTCTGGAAAGGCACCATCAATGCAGAAAAATATATTCAGGTTCTAGAACAGCATATGCTCCCATCCAGACGTCATCTCTTTCAGGGAAGACCCTGCATTTTTCAACAAGATAATGCCAGACCACATGCATCAATCATAACATCATGGCTGCGTAGGAGAAGGATCCGGGTACTGAAATGGCCAGTCTGCAGTCCAGATCTTTCACCTATAGAGAACATTTGGCGCATCATAAAGAGGAAGGTGCGACAAAGAAGGCCCAAGACGATTGAACAGTTAGAGGCCTGTATTAGACACGAATGGGAGAGCATTCCTATTGCTAAACTTGAGAAACTGGTCTCCTCGGTCCCCAGATGTCTGTTGAGTGTTGTAAGAAGAAGGGGAGATGCCACACAGTGGTGAAAATGGCCTTGTCCCAACTTTTTTGGGATTTGTTGACACCATGACATTTTGAGTCACCATATTTTTCCCTTCAGATGATAAATTTTCTCAGTTTCAACTTTTGTGCCGTGATTTATGTTCTATTCTGAATAAAATATTGACATTTGCCATCTCCACATCATTGCATTCAGTTTTTATGCACAATTGGTTTAGTGTCCCAACTTTTTTGGAATCCGGTTTGTATATACCAACAAGGCAGTGTACATCACTGTCACAACGACGTTTGTTTTCATTCAAAGGCTTTATGGTTTTTACCATAATACCTGGTGGGCCAGTCTCTAGTCAAAATGCCCAGGATGATTTTTTGTCCCAGACCAGCCCTGGCAGCATGCTGGGCTCATTAGTATTTCCATAGCATCCTCACAGCGCAGCCGTTGGTTACTACATTAAAGAACCCAGAGACGGCACTCCGTCTCTGGGCTGGGGCCCTGGCCAAGCCTCAGGGGCTTGGGTCCTGGTTGGTGTGTTGCCGGGGTTGGTGGGTGGGTGGGTGTATGGGGGCCCAGTCCTGGCGCAGGGTGCCGCCTGTGCATCGAACCACCTGGGGGGCTCTTCGACTGGTGGGGGAGGTTGTCACATCCTGCAGGAGCCTCTCTTCAGGAACTCTCTCTGCAGGAGGGGGAGATACAGGAGAGGTGGAGGAAGATCTCAGCTTGGGCGTCTATTGTCTTGTGTAGTCTGGAAGATGAGTGGATGATGGGGTGGGTGCAGTTTTCTCTGTGGTGGGGTCAGGTGGACTGTCCCGGGCTCTGTGGGGCCGGGCGGCGCTGCTGCACTGGGCCCCGGTCCGGATGGGCCTGGGCCCCCCTTTCCCTGGCGGGTTGCAGAGTATGGGGGTGCCTACTGGGGTCAGCGGGGGAGCTGGCCCCAGGGAGGGGTCACTTGCCCCTCCCTTCCTTCCCTCCCCATCTCCAGCTGCCTCCCTCTTCCCGCTCCACCACAATCACCCACACATGCAGGGCCTTGGGGTAGGGGTGTGTCACCAGGGTGCAGGGGAGGCACCCCCCCTCTGTCCCCTTCTGGCTGCCTCTGCCTCAATTTTATCCCACAACTTAGACATTCACATTACTCACACTCTCATTACACATACATATAGGATCTTGGGGGTGGGCACGCTACACGGATTCCAATCACCACCAGGGTGCACACCTCACCCCTGGCGTCGCTGCCCACCTCTCAATTTTAAATACACGTAGACACTGAGGGCTAGCAGGAGGGGCTATGCGCTTACCTGCTGCTCTGGCAGGTAGCTCCATGCCCTCCTGGGTTTTAAATGCACCTTAGAACACACATACGTCAACACTACATATGAGCGGGTGGAGGGAGGTTTGGAGTCTTCCTACACCCCGTTCTCTGCGGCCTGCTGGAGCGGGGGGCTAGGAGGAGGAGTTGGCCGTCCGACTGGGGTCTGGAATGTGGGGCCTCCCTGCTGCTGCGGAGTCGGGGCGGTCTGCTTCTCCCCACCGCAGGGAAAAGGGTAACACCACCTGGGTCTGGGCGCAGTTTCCCCCTCCAGGGGCAAGGGTACCTAGACCCGGGGCCTAGAGTACGCTTGGGGAGTGTGATTGTGTGTACAGTGTCTCTCTATGTCTGTCTCCACGTTGGGTGAGTGTTGAGAGCATGAGGGTGGGAATGGATGTTTGTATCTGTGTGTGCCTGTTTGTCTGTGTCTATATGTCAGGTTGGGTATCAGACGCCACCTCTCTGGGGACATCTCAGGCCCTCCAAGGTTTGGAGGCCTATCTCCCCCCACCACTTCCCCTGCCGGTGGCAAAAGCCCTCAGACATCGGTGCATTGGTGGTTCTTTGTGTCCGGGGGTGGGCGCCCGGGTACCCACCGGCTCACTCCTTGGCGGCTGCTTATCGGGGCCTGGAGCCTGGGGCTCGCTCGGGCCACTTCGGGGATGGGGTGCCCTCGGCCTCTCGGCCCGGGGCTCAGTCACTCAGGCACAGCTGGCTGCCGGCGGAGCTCACGGGCACGTCACTGCAACCCCCCCTGGCTTCTGCTCCGCGGCTGCTGAGTGACCCCTCATCTGGGACTCTCCTCAGCTCTTTCTGGGATAGTGGCGCGGCTGCCCCTCTGTTGGTCTTCCTTGGTCTCTTGTGTTCTGGGGGCCTCTGGATGTCTGGAGTTTTGATCTCCTCCATACCTGCTTCATGCCCTGGAGGTCGGGGCAGTGCCCCCCACACCCTCTAGCAGATCATTACATGAAGGAACCTTTTAAAAACAAGCGCGTTCATGCTCACAGGTGTACACACAGGTGATCACACACACAAACTACACCCTTTTTGGCTCCTACCTCAAAGCACACTGTGCGCTGTCGATCTCACGTGCTGCACCATAATGTTTAATATTTAGTATTTACTGTCATATTCCCATATATCATTGTGATCTTGTTTATTACTCTCGTCTTCTTCTGCTTGCTTTCTTTTTTCTTTCCCAACAGGTGATCCAGGTGATCGATATGTATTTTTTTGTCTGCTTATTCTGTTGGTTTTTGTTTTTTGCCCTTTTTCCCCGTCCCTCTTCACAGGTTTTTTTTTCTTTCCCTCTTTCTTTCTCCCCTTTCTTTCCCCCAGTTAAGTCTGTCCCGTATTCAGCAAGTGAAAATAAAATAAACAATAAAAGGTGAATCAGATGGACCATTACGGCAAGGCTGGGATGGTCCATTTGGTAAATTAAATCCGTTGGGCATCTTTCTTCGCCTTTAGACAATAATTCTGATGGCAAAAGAACCAAACGGGACAGGTTTTAAAAAAAAAAAAAAGGTAGTGATGTCCAGCAGGTGAAAATGCAAGCTCCATGAACATGCACAGCTGTAGATTCCAGTTGCTTCGATGTCGCATTAACTGGCATTAACTCAGCTAGTTAATGCGAGACAAATCTAGCTGCTCATTAAAAAAAAGAAAAAAGAAAAAAAAAGAAGAACCGGAGTTGTTGAGGGAGGGCTGGATTTAGTAATGGGGTGTGCTCATCACTCTGCCAGGCACAGATGTAGGATTTTGAAAGTCATACTATAGGTGCATGAACTATAAATCTTGGATGAGTCTGAATCTCAGTGACCTTGAACTCAAGGTCAAGGTCAGAAGTCAAGTTTTCTGAAAATTCAGTTAATACAATAACTCAAGAAGGAAGTCACCTAGGATTTTCAAATTGATTTCATATGTGAATCTACTAGGAGGCTGAGGATAAGCACTGTTGGCTACCAATATTTTGTAAAAATAAATAAATAAATAAATACAACTATGCGTTAATTATATTTCTTTGGCCTGTGATTCAAGAAACATCACGTTAATGCTTTACTGCTTTGGGACAGGAATATTGAAATAATATTTATATTCTATTGTCTATTTACCCAGAGACTGCCTTTTCTGAGTATTTTAATGAAAGTGAAAAACATCTCGCACCATAAAATAGACTCAAAGAAATAAAGGTTGAGCAGTAAAACATGAAGGAGTTTCAATTTAAAGGCCAGTATGGACATATTCTAGTATGGGCATGTAGTCCACAAACTACTATAAGAATAACACCTACATGTGTATCCAAAGCCTTACATGTTTTATCCCTCTGTGCCATGCAGCTCCATTCATCTACACTTGTCTGTCAAACCAACTGTGGAGTTGTGCTCCATAGACAAGAGAATATTTTTGGTAATATAGAAAAAAGATATAGTGACTTTTCAAAATACCTGTAAATAGCGGAAGGAGTGATTTCAGTAGAAAAGAGGTATGAAGTTTTTTTTTAAATGGCATTGTAAGATTTATATGTGATTTATGTGTTATTTATGTCATTGTTTGTCCTCTAGAATGCTGATTTTTTTGTGGAATCTGCCAACTCCTTTTTGCATTAATCATTGCCTAACTGCAAACTTTTTAAGGTCACCATTGTGTTTTATGTTGCAGAGAGGACACAGCCATATATTTCTGTAAATTGGGATTAATTTGACATATGAGTTAATGTATATGGTTGTTCACTCATAATATGATACTTGTCTTTGTTACATAACAAAAAGATTTTTTTTTATCTCTATCAAAATATTAAAGAAGCACAAAACCCAAAACACATACTTTTACCAATGAGTATTTATTTAATGATCTGAAAGGAATACAGTGATTAACAGCATGGTAAAAAATGAAAGAGCATGGATTTTTGTTTGTTTGTTTTATTGCTTTTTGGGGGTTTTTTCTTGTTTTTTTGCAGGCTGTTTTCCAAACTTTTACACTCACAGATCAGTGTGATTAACATGTTTGAGGAACAAGACTCTAAAAACAAAGTCTTGCAGATTGGGGAAGGGACAAACTAAGATCTTGTTGATGTGAACCAAAAAGAAAAAAGAAAAGGAAAGAAACAATGCCCGCCAGCATACAACTGCTTAACCCACAGTTCATGTCATTTTTGCTTAATTTGGTTATCTTCAGACCTCCTGGCACAGCAGAATTCATGTTAGTAGTCTCACCGTGGGACACAAATTTATGATGAAAAACCTGGTAAATACAAAAACTAATAATGAGCCTTCATGATGTACTGCCTATGACCCGGGTTACTGTGGATCTTTCCAGTGAAAACTATTCAGTGATATTCTGAGACCAGTTCTCATCCCCACATTATCCTCCACAGGAAATTTGAATACGTTTGAAACAGCTTGATGTTTAGTGTGTTTGTGCAAAGCTGAGATGATGATCTTGAATAGGAGACCAAATTTAAATTGGGTAAGATGCCCATTCCTGGAACCTTTTATTCAAACCTATTATGAATGTGAGAGAAAATTGGAGTTCTGACATCAGTACTTTCAGGTAGAACAGACCCTTCAAAGACACAGTTTATAGTAGATCCATGTGTGCAGAGGATAAGGACCACATGCAAAGGAGAAATAAGCCCCGTTATTTGTATCTTTGAGCAGTGTCATCAGCAGCAGTATGTAGCCCTTAACAGTGAGGTAATAAAGGTAAACAAAGGCTTTGACAAAAGCCATTCCATGTGACATGTAACCATTAATAACATAAAAAGCAATGCACATTTTTTGCTTCAAAGGAGTCCTTAGATGTGATTAGAGAGTTGACAACAGGTATAACTGGAGCTCTTGAAGGTGACTTAGCACTTGTTTCCTCTTACATCAAGCTATTACCATGAAACTACCAAATGATGTTATTTAATCTTTAAGAATAGACTTGCCTTTGGTAATTACAGTATTGTTATATAGAAAGAGATACAAATTTACGATGATTATGCAAAAACTCATCTCGCAGCATCAGCGAAAATGACGAAAGTGTTAATGTAACTGTTCTTATGAGGGTGAAGTTTTTCACTTTGCTGTCAGAAATGTTACAATAAGCACTGACCAGCATGTTTTGTATATCTAGAGCGATTAAATATTGTTTGCATTGGTGTTTTCATTTTAAACGGATGAGGGGTAACTTGGAGAAATAAAGGGGTTGGCATGATGAGGACTAAGCATGAAAAAATAACTGTTGTCTCTCCGGCTGCTTGTCCAAACAAGCTATAGCTGCCCTCTTCTGTCATTTCAGCCAGAAAGAATCAAGTCACATACAAACATCAGCATCTCATGCCTCCAAGTACCTTCTGGCCCAACATTACACAGCCACCTGCAGGTGAAGAAACAGTGGATAAAGCTTCCATTTGTGTCAGACTCGTAAATCCACTTTAACACAAAAAGCAAGCAAAGACGCTGCTTGATTTCTCTCAGTGAAGATCAGAAGGTCGCAGTTAAGTCCCAGAGGGAGTGTTTGGAGGTTGCTGCTGTAGTGTCTCATCTATGGTGACCACTACCTCCTCCAGTCTGGTGGAGCTCAGATGGTTGGTGTGGTTCAGGGATATGTAGCTCATTTCCACCAGCGGGGGCCTCTCACTCATCTCATTCATGGTGTTGGTGATTGAGTTAACCTCGGTCTTGTTGCGGTTGGCGGCACGACGAGAGCCAAACACCCAGTCTGAAATAGAGACAGTCACAGTGTTGCTTTGATAGGCATCAGGTAACTTTGATAGTCCGAAGCAGAGACCTGTACTACAAGGCAGGATTAGGGATCTTACTGATCTAACTTCAGGTAATATTTTCAGCATTTTTGAAATTGGCTCACTTGTACTTGTTAGTACGTCACACTGTCACTTATGCTACTGACCTAACATTCTCTGAAGAAGGTAATGTTCTCATGCAAAACCACCACCTACTGAACAATCCCTTCAATCACCACTATTCCTGGAAGATCCATGAATTAATTGAGCACACAGTAAGAGAATCTAAAGAATATGCCCAGTTCCCAAATATCTCTTTGCAAGCCAAAAAAAAGCTCATAATTGCAATTAACTAAATACAAATAAAAGATAAATACTAAGCTAAAAAATGTATACTAACCTTTCAATATAAACATATTCTTTTTTTCTTTGTTTGTTTTAATAAACCTCTCATGTCTGGCAGTTTTAGCAAGCAGAATCAGGGTCTTAATGGCCTGCTGTGGCATACACATTTACTTAGCAAAGAGGAGGTCTATAGACTCTCTACAGGCTTCTCTTCTAAGTCTTTTCCTTTCTTTCTTTCTTTTATTATTCACATTAGTATCTGTGTCATTATACAAGGTTGGAGCAAATGGGAAGAAGTGACAGGTTAGAAAAAAAGAGGAGAGGCAAAAAAGAGAAGGAATAAGAGGAAAAGAAAAAGAAAAGGGACAGAAAGAGGTGGGACCTCAAGAGAGTCATGTAAAAACAAGCTCAATGAAGTGAAGCAACGCTGTGAAGAAGAGCAGACCAAACTCTCCCTACAATGATGTGAGAGATGCAGAACATCATTACTTCAAGTTAATGTTGCTAAAGGTGGTTCTACAAGCCACAGATGCATCGGGTATACTTTATATCAATGGTTGTTTTTTTACAGACCGTTACACAAACTTTCTTGGATGTAATTATATTAATCAACATAATATCATAATAAGTTTCCTAAGCTAAGTGTTAAATAATTCCCACTCTTATGCCTAACCTACTATTTCTTAAGCCCTTTACTCTTCAAGGTAAGTTTATTCAATCTGGCGCTTCAATGTTAACAATAAAAACTCACATGGTTTTTCATTTTCAGGTAGTGGCACGACTGGGGCAGCAGCCGTGTGATGAGTGGAAAGGAGGACTCAGTAAGATGTGAAGGTGGTTTATTAAGAATACAGAACACAAAATGGGGATGGCAAAACAGAACTAAGGATAAACTAAACTGGGGAAAACTAAACTATAGAACGGCAAACCTGGACACGAGAGAAGGACTGCAAGGAGAGCACATAGTGAAGTCACGGAGAGGTTAACGGAGCAATGCAGAATACGCAGAGTAACACAGAGGATGAACACAGACGACGTAACAAGGAACAGAGGCAAACACACACTATAAATACACAGAGGGACACTGGGAAATCACACACAGGTGGGAGACACAGCTGGACCTGATTAACCTGACGAGACAGGGGAACACTAACACCAGGGACCAACAGAGGGAGCACAAACCCAGAAACCCAGTATCTAAAATCCCAAAACACAAACCATCCCAAAACAGCCCACAAATAATAATGAAAATAATAATAATAACAACAAACCAAACCAAACACAAAATCACCGAGTCACGGACTCAGGACCATGACAGGTAGTTTATTTCCCCGACCCATCCCCAAATTCCAACCTCAAATTGCTATCCCCTCCCCATGGCTTGCTGTGTGTCATCCCATTTAAATAATCCTGGAAACACAGCTGTGTTTATTATTGTAATTTCAAAACCCAATTTCAGGAATTTCACAGGAAGAGGTGTGAAACTTGAACTCTCCGTGTAAGTGAAGCTACTAAGCACTTTTCATCCCACAGTTAAAGTTTATGATAAACCATCATACATGATGCCTTGGGGAAGGGGAAGCATAAACTGCAAACCCATACATTCTTGAGCGGGGCAAAAACAAGCATGCTGAGCATTTATAACATGCACTGAACAAGGCTGTAAACTTCATCTAACAAAAAGTTGTGATGGGTTCAGCCTCTGTAATTCCATTAGAGGCAAAGCACCATAAAATTGTTTCTGGGGGGAGATGTCTACTGCACAGCAGCCCCATCATGTGTGGTGGAGCCTTTTTGAATTGGAACCCATCAATCATTGTTCTGTCAGATTAGGAGCTGAGATTATAGCTGACAGTCGTGAGTGTGAGGAACAGAAAAAAGGCAGGGTGGGATTCCTCAGACCCATAGATTCCCCTCTTAAATCATGCATTTAAGGCTCTGCTGCAAAGTGACAGAGAAAAAAGTGAAAGCGAGCCAACAGCATGCTACACTAAAAATTCACATTTAGATTCATCTGATCATCAATAAATTCTAAGCTTATTTTTGAACTGATGCAGTTTAATTTTTACTTGGAAGCCCTGCATTTTTAGCAGCCAGTAGGGTGGCTGTGGATCAGGTGGTAGAGTGGGTGATCTACCAATCAGGTCAGTGGATCTATCCCCAGCTCCTCCTGTCCATATGTCAAAGAATTCTCACGAATAATACTGAACCCTCCATCCTGCATCCATCGGATTATGTGGTTAGGTAAAAGTTCAGTTCAGTTCAGTTCAGTTCATTTTTATTTCAAACATTTCAAACATGTGCCTTCACAATCATTACAAAATATAATTTCATTATTTGTTTGAAAAGGAGTAGGCAGAAGTATTTAATTATTTGTCCCTACCCCCTCAAGTTTTACCTCTCATTCATTTAATTTTCTTTTAGTCTTAAATTAAACAAACAACATATGAAACAAAAGTAAAAAAAAAAAGCAAAACAAAATAAAACGTAAATAAATCAAAAACAAGAAATAAGCAAGCCCCACCACAGTATAGTTTCTTTCATATGAAAAATACAGAATGAGTATATTTGCAGATACACAAGTTATGGAAAAACAAACAAACAAAAAAAACAAACAAAAAACAAAAAAA
>JAQSNX010008562.1:0-11595 GCA_029532605.1 Oreochromis grahami
CGATGGGAAGTTTCAGGGAGCCTAATTGTCCTAGTCTTGAAGGGGGGACCTTTGGCCCTCACCCAAAGAAAAGGGTTCACAAAAATTTTAAAGGGACGGGCGAGAACATGGGGGCGTGGGGACCCAGGGGGGGGGTTTTAAGGTGGAACAAAGGAGGAGTAAAATGTGTGTGTGTGAGTGGAGAAGAAAGGTGGGGGCAAGTGACCAGTGTGTGTGTGTGTGAATTCCTTGATGGAAGAGAGGGAGAAAAAGTAGATTATTGATTTCTGTGAAATAATGATAGTTAAGAAATCAAAGTGATCAAATAGGAGAAAATGAACTAAAGTAACTAAAATTAAACAGTGGATTCAGGTTAAAGTAATGATAAATAAATTGATAAAATTAATAGTGACATTTAAAGGTGACCAAGTACTTAAGGATGAATGGAGAATTTGCTTGCTGATTGTATGAGAGCTGTTGGGGTGAAAGGAAAATGAGCTTGGGGAGTGAGTAAACAGGATTAATGTGTGGGTGTGAAACAAAAAAATGGAAAAAAAGAAAGAAAATAATGAAAACAAAAGAAAAATAAAAAGTGTGGAAGTGTGAGTGAGAAATTGTCTCCAACTGGGGAAAGCAGTGACACTACAGGTCATCTTCTTCCCCTGCTGGACACAAAAGAAAACATAATTTGGAGTATTGTGGGTGAAAATAATTAATAATAACATGAGAAGATTTTTTTGTGTGTTTGCGGTTAAGAACAAATAAAATTTCATTGTTGGGGTTTAAAGTCAGTAGAGTTCAAAACAAAATAAGTGGAGATGTGTCGCTTTAGGAGTGATGAAAACATATGCAGTCACAGTGAATAATCTCAGTCTGTCGATTACAGGTGGGGAACGGACCTGGGTCAATTCTCCATGGGTGGCAGTCGGAAGAAAATTATAGGTTAAGATCATTAGAAATTTAAAAAAAATAGAAACACCAGCCAGAATTTTGGCTAAATTGTTTTGCAGCTTCCCGTCCTCATCCTGAACAAGCAAGCTTCACAGAAGCTAATCTCTCCCTGAAGACACAGAGTGCAGTTCCAGAAGCACAAGCATGAACATCAACAGTGGACAGCAGTCCAAGAGACAATACCAGAGACCTGAGCAGAGAGGTCCAGCAGCACTATGGGCAAACGGCATCAGAAAGAGAAGATCCGTCATCTGGATTGGATGAATGGAGATGCGTTTCCAGCAAGCTGCAACCTCACTGTGTGTGAAGGACCTTTGAGAAGATTGTTGGAGTTTGACATTTGCCATGTTTGGAGCAAGATGGCAATGAAAGAGACAGTGGGAGCATACATGGGACGAAGCTGAAGAAGATTGACTGCCATTGGACTGCAAAGTGGGAGAGGAGACTGGAGAGAGAGGACCAGAGTGAAAGAAGAGGAATGCTGTTTTAGTGTGGGGAATCAAATTGGGTTAAGGAATCTGGGGAGACAAACGACTGCCTGGAAGTGGAGGATTGACAAAGTGTCCAGACCACCACAAAAGGGGGAGGAAGACAAGCACTGAGGTATGCAAAGAGTACTGTTAGAGAAATGGAAAGACAACACCACACATGCACATGACATGCACTACAGAGAATACAAAGTCATACATAAAGTGTTACACATCAACAGAGGATATTTGTAGAAGGGGTTAATAACACACAGCGTGGTTGCCGATGGCAACCTGCAAGCATTTGGGGTTTAGCTGTGCCTGACTATGACAGAGGTTTTCATTTAGATGTTTCTGAAACAAAATTTGGAGTGAACGGAGTTTTGTTTCAGAAAAAGGGGAAGGTACATAAATGGACACACAGAAATAGTAAATGTATTAACCCGACTAACACACACACGCGCAATGAAGCTCATTAGGATCAAACACAATTTTAAGTAGGAAATACTGTTACCATCATCCTGTCTGGTTTATTGAGTGGGTTGAGAAGTGATATATAGACAACTGAATTAGTATTATTTTGGGGAACATGATAACAGGGGTGAACAGAATCCTGCAGCCAGAGTTTAAATGAATAAAACTAGCAGATTTTTTGTTTTTTGTTTTGTTTTGTTTTTGTTTCTGATGTATGGGGAAGGTTGTACCATGGCACCAGGTTTTAGATTTGGTGTGTTTTCACCCATTAGAAAAAGAATATTCTGGGACAAGTCCTAAGACCGGGCTTCTGTATTTTTATTTAATTTTGTTTTTCATTTTGATCTGTTATTTTTCTTTTTCTTTTGTTTTTGGCCTTTTTGGACAGTGCACTGGGAGTTTTGTTTGATATTTTTGTTTTGAACAAGTGCACTGACTTGTGTTTGTGAATTTCTTTTCTTTAAGCAGATCTGCACGTCGGGAATTAAAAACACTATACAACATGTCGAGAAAACTGTTGCAAGTGAGTTTCTCCAAAATTACAATGGGCTCCGGAGAAAGCCACTTATTTGGGACAATTAAAAAATGAGAGTCCCTGCCCAAAAAGGATTCAGCGAGGAAATCCAGTCTGAAAATTCTTCTTTTTTTTTTTGAAATGACGTCATTTTGCTGTGGGTGGAAATGAAAATGCGATGATAATTTCCACTATCAGCAAAGAATGAATGAATGAATGAATGAATGAGAGAAAAAACTGACTGACTGGTAAAAGCTGACAATAGCTGACTTGACCACTACTCAAGGTTAACCTCCACCTAGACAGGACAAAGGGTGGATGAATTTATGTGTGTTTCTTTTACAGGAGCAGGAAGATGACAGCAGCATCCTAGGTTCATGTGTTTGATTATGTGTGACTAATGGTTGATGTTCTTTTAACCTTTTAAATGCCACTTTCTGTGTTTGTGAATCTATCAGAAAATAGTGGAAACATCCTGTGTTATTCATTCCTTTTACAGCAGGCTTAACCTTATGACCTCTTACAGCACCTCTGGAACAGCGTTAACATTTCCATCTGTGTTGTTAATGTTTGTTTTTTAAGAGTGCATGTAAAAGACAAGTATCATGTGCAGGTTTTCTCAAATCATTAATCACAATTATTGCCATAATTTGTCCCAAATCATCAGCAGAACTTTCCTTGAGCTCAGTAGTGGCCAGCTAATGAGCCCCACATCTCTTATTTGTTTTCTCATGTCACTTGTCTGTTTTCTGCTGAATCCTCTACATGCACTCTTAGGAAAACAAACATTAACAACACAGATGGACAATCCTGGTGGTCAGACGCAGGTCGACAGGTTCCAGAGGTGCTGTAAGAGGTCATAAAGTTAAGCCTGCTGTAAAGGAATGACACTGGTTTCAACACAGGATGTGTTTCACACTATTTTCACTTCTCCCCTGTAATAGTCAACATTTTTCCCAAGAACACAGTGTAATAGCATAATCAACATATAGCCTGTAAACACAGTTCCCTTCACTCATAAACCCAGTAATCCTGTAGTAGAAAGAACATCAACCATTAGTGTGTCCTGCTGTAACTCACATAATCAAACACATGATTAACTCTCTGCTGTAGAAAAGAAATGTAAATGTTAACGCTGCGCACAAGCCCATGAATAACACACCCCAGATAGATTGACAAACACAGAAAATGGCATTTAAAAGGTTAAATCGTGACACAACCTAGGATGCTGCTGTCATCTTCCTGCTCCTGTAAAAGAAACACATAAATTCATCCACCCTTTTGTCCTGTCTAGGTGGAGGTTAACCTTGAGTAGTGGTCAAGTCTTGTCAGCTATTGTCAGCTTTTACCAGTCAGTCAGTTTTTTTTCATTCATTCATTTTTTCATTCTTTCACTCATTCATTCATTCATTCTTTCTTTGCTGATAGTGGAAATTATCATCGCATTTTCATTTCCACCCACAGCAAAATGACGTCATTTGAGAGAAAAAAAAAGAACTTGGTGCCATGGTACAACCTTCCCCATACATCAGAAACAAAAACAAAACAAAACAAAAAACAAAAAATCTGCTAGTTTTATTCATTTAAACTCTGGCTGCAGGATTCTGTTCACCCCTGTTATCATGTTCCCCAAAATAATACTAATTCAGTTGTCTATATATCACTTCTCAACCCACTCAATAAACCAGACAGGATGATGGTAACAGTATTTCCTACTTAAAATTGTGTTTGATCTGTGTCCATTTATGTACCTTCCCCCTTTTTCTGAAACAAAACTCCGTTCACTCCAAATTTTGTTTCAGAAACATCTAAATGAAAACCTCTGTCATAGTCAGGCACAGCTAAACCCCAAATGCTTGCAGGTTACCATTGGCAACCACGCTGTGTGTTATTAACCCCTTCTACAAATATCCTCTGTTGATGTGTAACACTTTATGTATGACTTTGTATTCTCTGTAGTGCATGTCATGTGCATGTGTGGTGTTGTCTTTCCATTTTCTCTAACAGTACTCTTGCATACCTCAGTGCTTGTCTTCCTCCCCCTTTTGTGGTGGTCTGGACACTTTGTCAATCCTCCACTTCCAGGCAGTCGTTTGTCTCCCCAGATTCCTTAACCCAATTTGATTCCCCACACTAAAACAGCATTCCTCTTCTTTCACTCTGGTCCTCTCTCTCCAGTCTCCTCTCCCACTTTGCAGTCCAATGGCAGTCAATCTTCTTCAGCTTTGTCCCATGTATGCTCCCACTGTCTCTTTCATTGCCATCTTGCTCCAAACACGGCAAGTGTCAAACTCCAACAATCTTCTCAAAGGTCCTTCACACACAGTGAGGTTGCAGCTTGCTGGAAACGCATCTCCATTCATCCAATCCAGATGACGGATCTTCTCTTTCTGATGCCGTTTGCCCATAGTGCTGCTGGACCTCTCTGCTCAGGTCTCTGGTATTGTCTCTTGGACTGCTGTCCACTGTTGATGTTCATGGCTTGTGCTTCTGGAACTGCACTCTGTGTCTTCAGGGAGAGATTAGCTTCCTTGGAGCTTGCTTGTTCAGGATGAGGACGGGAAGCTGCAAAACAATTCAGCCAAAACTTCTGGCTGGGTGTTTCTTTTTTTTTTTTTTTTTTTTTTTTTTTTAATTTCTAATGATCTTAACCTATAATTTTCCTCCGACTGCTGCCCATGGAGAATTGACCCAGGTCCGTTCCCCACCTGTAATCGACAGACTGAGAGACTTTCATTATTCACTGTGACTGCATATGTTTTCATCACTCCTAAAGCAACACCTCTCCGCTTATTTTGTTTTGTACTCTACTGACTTTAAACCCCAACAATGAAATTTTATTTGTTCTTAACCGCAAACACACAAAAAAATCTTCTTGATGTTATTATTAATTATTTTCACCCACAATACTCCAATTTATGTTTTCTTTTGTGTCCAGCAGGGGAAGAAGATGACCTGTAGTGTCACTGCTTTCCCCAGTTGGAGACAATTTCTCACTCACACTTCCACACTTTTTATTTTTCTTTGTTTTCATTATTTTCTTTCTCTTTTTTCTCTTTTCTTTTACCCCATTGTTTCACACCCACACCTTGAGTACTTGGTCACCTTTAAATGTCAATGTTAATTTTATCAATTTATTTATCATTACCTTAACGCTAATCCACTGTTTAGTTTTTTTTTTTTCTTTAATTATTTTAGTTCACTTTCTCCTATTTGATCAGTTTGCAACAATTCGCGACACGGCCTCCTACCGCGATTTCTGCACACCACAAACACACATTTTTAGACCCAAATTCTTTTTGTTACTTTAATTGACACCCGTACTTCAGACGAGACACCGACTCTAACAGCGCTTTCACACACACTACGCAGTCTACACACACTGCAGTCAGGTTATCAACCGCGACTAGGATCCAACACCTAGATTTAGTTATTTAAGGAGTCACCAATCCCCAGGTCACCACCCTGGATCTCCTGCCCTCACAGGTCCTAGCCCCGCGTCCGAGACTAGGTGGGGTAACCAAACCCGTGACACACACAGCCCTGAGCTGGTGACGAGGCCTTCCAGCCCCGCTTTCTAACTAATAGTAACACAGGTGTCCTGCTTTAACGCACGGAGGACGGATCACAACACCGCCACTTTTTCCTAATAACTAAGACGGATCACACACCGCCACGGATGAAACACCGATTCTATTAATTAATAACTAAGAGCCACTAAAACGGATCAAACACCGTTTCTTTTAACTACTGAGTGAAATTACACTGAGATACGCTCAACTTGGCAAACAGATAATTTAGGCTTTAAACAATATGCACGGTTCGAAAATAAACAGGTCGTGCTTACCTTTTAATCATGTGAGCTAGCTCTCTGTTCGCCTCGTTTCACGATCTCAGCTCTGCCAATTCATCCTCTCTGGGCCTCGAGCGAATCCCGGGTTTCGGCACCAAAACTGTTACGAAATCAGTTTCGCCCCGGTTCTTTAGATTCGTCGAGGGATCCAGAAACGGCACCGGAACTTCAGTAGTTATTCTTACAAAATCTTTATTCATCTTTATTCATCTTCATTTAAGCATGCACTTCCAGAAGGGAAGACGAGGCCGGTGTCCCTCTGTAAAGATCTTCACCCCTTTGTTAGTTCCACCCAGCTTTATAGGAGCGACCCCATCATAAATCCCCATGTGTGCTGCAAACTCTGTGTCTGTGTCTATGTGCACGAGCACGTGAGTGCCTGTGTGTGTGCGTACCCGTGTGTCTATGTGAGTGCTCGTGAGTGACTGTGTGTGCATACCTGGTATATGAGTGCACGTGAGTGAGTGTGCATATAGGTGTGGGAGTATATCAGTTAAGCACTGTGGGTATGTGTCTCTTCCTAGGGGCCATAAATACCATCTCCCCTCCAGACCACAGTTATCAAGTTACAAATCTACTTCTAAGCTCACGACACAATCAGGCCTTTATTATATTGAGGGCAGTGTCAGTGTCTCTACAATAATTCTACATTCTATCTTAACACATTTCTAAAGTCTAAAGCAAACTAAACATTCCTACATGTCTAAACTCTAAAATAAGCTAAACATTCCTACACCCCCCAAGGAGGGACAAAGGACCCCCTGGTGATCCTCTAATCACATGCGCCAAGGTGTGAAAGCGGGTGTGGGACCTAATCAGCCAAGGTTTCGGGTGAGCTCATTGTGAAACCTGGCCCCACCTTGTCATGTGAATTCCTGAGGTCAGATGGCCCAGGATGTGAGTGGGCGTTAAGTCGTCTGGGGAGGGAACTCAAAACTGGATTATAGATGGCAGACAGTTGGTGTCGTAAAGGATACTGTTTGTCTGTGATTTGAAGAGCCCAGCCCATGCTCCTGATGAAGGGGAAACCAATTATGCAGGGGGACCTACTTCGGCATTTGTGCACGTGAAGCCAAAGGGAAGATATGCTTCACCATATTTTCTAGTCTTTGGCTTAGAATGAAGTTGTTTTTGAAACATATTCACCTATGTTTCATCTCCTGCTCTGCATTTGTGTGGGCACCCTGTGCTAGCAGTGTGCAAGTTTTTTTCCCCCGAAGAAGGCTTCCCTCTGTCTGATAGCTTGTGTTCTGAGACATGAGACCTGACTTCTTAGACCTGAGACCTGACCTTTAAGACCTTACACCCGAAAACTGACACCTGAGATCGGACTTTTGAGACCTGACACCTGACTTTTGAGCTCTGACTTCTGAGACCTGACACCTGACTTTTGAGACCTGACATCTGAGACCTGACACTTGACACCTGACTTTTGAGACCTGACATCTGAGACCTGAGACCTGACACCTGACTTTTGAGACCTGACATCTAAGACCTGACACCTGACTTTTGACACCTGACAGCTGAGACCAAACTTTTGAGACCTGACTTTTGAGACCTGACAGCTGAGATCAAACTTTTGAGACCTGACAACATTTTGTCTGAGACCTGAGGATGTCCTGAAATGTACACCGTTTAAAGGCCATACTGTGGACCTTGTTTGTTGCTCTGAACTTACTCCTTCCAACTGCAAAGCTAATGAACTGCTAATTTCGGGCGATCGTGGCTCAATAGTTGGGAGTTCGCCTTGTAACCGGAAGGTTGCCGGTTCGAGCCCCGGCATGGACAGTATCGGTCGTTGTGTCCTTGGGCAAGACACTTCACCCGTTGCCTACTGGTGGTGGTCAGAGGGCCCGGTGGCGCCAGTGTTCGGCAGCTTCGCCTCTGTCAGTGCGCCCCAGAGTGGTTGTGGCTACAATGTAGCTTGCCATCACCAGTGTGTGGATGACTGGATGTGTAAAGCGCTTTGGGGTCCTTAGGGACTAGAAAGGCGCTATACAAATACAGGCCATTTACCATTTAATTTCTGATCACTTGTTTCTTTCTTTCAATTGCAAAATTACCTTTTCTATAACCAAGAGCCCTCGTACCATTTCTTTTCGGAATATTAAGAAAATCAATCCTGAGAACGTTTCTTTTGCTTTCTCTAGTCATTTGCATTTTCATAACCTGCTCAGCCAAGAGCAATTGGTTTCCTATTATAACTCTAGTCTGAACAGTATTCTAAACTCTGTTGACCCACTCAAAACACCCAGGTTTACAGCTGAACTAAGGCTTCTGAAAGCAAAAAATCAATATATAAGAAAACTTACTATTCATAAGGAAATGTTTAATAATTATGTTTTGTATTATAAGGAGTGTATTAATCAAACAAAATCTGCTTATGACTCCACCATTATCTGTTGAAATGAAGATTCAACCAAGATACTATTTTCCCTGTTCAACTAGTCTTTCACGTTACCAGATTTTTTACCTGCTCATCTTTACTCATCTTCCTTCTGTTTTTCTCTAATGTTATATTTCATTGAGAAATTTCACAAAATACACCAAGACCTGGTTTCAGATGTTCCATGTAGCTCTTCCTTTGCATTTCCACTCCCATCACACTGTTTTTCTGCTTTCCAACTTCCCTTTGTTGCTGATATTCCAAATTTCATCTGTAAGTTAAAAACTTTTACTTGTCAGCTAGACCCCATCTCTACAGTTTTGGTCAAGGCCTGTATACCTTCTTTGCTTCCTCTCATATCTGCTATCGTCTATTCTTCACTTACCACTGGGAACTGTTCCTGCTCCTTTAAAAGTTGCTGTCATCATGTGAATATTGAAAACAAAATTCACACAGGCAGTTCTTCTAAGCTGTTAAGTGCTTGATCTATCATTCATACACACTCAGACCCCAATGGATGAATTGTAGAGTTAGTATCTTAGTAACATGGGGTTAGAATCTTCCCCTTGAATATTTGGCATGCAGACTGGGATCGAATGAACAACCTTCGGGTTAGTGGCTGACGTTCTCTACGAGCTACAGCCACAACAAAGCATTGTGCTGTGTACAGTGTCCTTGAGTGTTCTGAAAGGTGCTTTCAAATAAAAGCTGTTTAAAAAAATAAAATTGTTATTATTATTATTATTATTATTATTATTATTATTATTATTATTATTATTATTATTATTGTTATTATTATAACTGTATCTCAGTTCCAAGAAAGCAATCTCTAATATTACAAACATTATCTTAATTCCAAGCACACAATCCCAAATCCCAAAAATGTATGTGAGTTCCAAGAAAGCAATCTGTAATAACATAGACCAGGGCACCCCGGGGCACGTGTGCCACCGCTGTCACGTGAAGGGTTAACTGATGGCACGACCATAGCTGGACTGGCCACCAGGCATACCGGGCACTTGCTCGATGGGCCGATGGTGATTTTTCATTTTTGGTGGATTGGCCAGATGCTAGCTGATGTGTAAAAATAACTCAGTTGTTTGGTCGTGGCTATGGCAGAGCTTCCACAAAGGCCAGCTGTTGGATGAGGGTATGGGGAGGAGGAGAGACCCGAGGCGGTGCGAGTGTCAGATGAACTGAACGTCAGGTAAGAAGTTATGACCTGCAGTCCATCTGGGTCAGATATAAATCAAGTTTAGGTGTAGTTTATTTACGTTGTACTACCTTTTTACAGTCAGTTACAATAACTCATACTGTGTACTAGCTAGCTTGACCGAGTTTCGGTGAATCGTCCCGTATTCAGAGAAAATATTACTTGTTTCATATTGAGCTGAAAAAGAGCATAGTTTGTCCCGTACTTCAGCTAGAATGAAAAAAAAAAAGACACAAAGCTGGAGTTATTCTGCATCTTTACATTGTCAGCTGCATCTTCTTCTCTCATTCTCTCCTCCTCCCTCTCCTGTTGCTACTTCAATCATGAAACTGATCACTGATCAGCTGATCGACTTTTCTCTCTTGCTTAAGACATTGAAGACACCTTTTCAGAACCATGATAACACACATATACACATGCAGATATACATTCATCCCCCCTCTCCTTCCAAACGCCTTCGGCGCTTATTCCCTCCAGATGCAAACGGTAGATCAAAGGGGACCAGCGCATATGCTGCAGGCCCGGATGGAGTCTAAACTGGCTGTCTCTCAGCTTTTACCCATTCGTGCCAAGTGTCATGTGTTTCTGTGGTGTATTAAGAATTTTTTCATGTGCTATGCGCAGAGATGTTTTTTTCTGTTTTCAAACTAATCTCCCTGTCGGAGCTCAGTCTTGGGGGAGTTCTTTTTTCTCCTTGTCTTTTCTGATGTTGTGTATTTTCCATTGTTCAGTTCCAGGTCGCTGTTCATGCGGCTTACCGGCCAACTACCTAGCCTGACCTGTCTCCCCAATGTGATGTTTGTGTATTGCATGTACGGTTGGCAAAGTCAGTCTCTAAATTGCCCCTCGGGATTAATTGTCTTCTGAATCTGAATCTGAATTTCTTTGTGCCCTCCTTTCCCTGTTAATGCCCTGACCCTTTGGCAAAGCTTTGCTAGACCCGCCCCTGCACAGTTACCAGCTGTCAGCTAGCTTTTAATAAATGATTATCTGAATCTTACAACCAAAGTTTTTATCTGATGTAAAATGTATACAAATCATACATATACCTACAAGAAAGTGTACATCACTGTCACAAAAGTGTTTTTTTTTTTTTTTCATTTAAAGGCTTTATGGCTTTCCCTTTAATACCTGGTGGGCTGGTCTCTAGTCAAAATGCATGGACTGATTATTTGTCCAAGTCCAGCCCTGGGCAGACAAGGGGTGAATTAATCTGAAAGTGTGTATTAAAAAATAAATGGCCATGCCAGCGGTGCACATCGCAAATTAGCTCGCAAAGACAGATTAGTTGTGCTGCTTCTTAATGACGGTATCTTAGCTAACAACCTCAACTACCAGATTCAACTTGTAATTGGCTAAAAATCACTTAGCCTACTGGTGAGAGGGATGTTGCTAGCTGGCAGTTTTTTCAAGCAATGTTGAAATTTCAAATGCTTCAGGAGCTATCCGCTCAGCGCAGCATCAGCACCAGAGAAATACACGGATACATCTGTAGACTCAAGAAAGAATTCACAGTGCCTTTTCTGGACTTTCAGGTGTATAGACCAGTGTTATCTTTTCTCATCACACTAGAAAACTTTAATGAGCTGTGGGATTTGTCTTGGATTAACTGGTTGGACACAGAGGACATCGAAATGCAGCTGATTGAACTGAAAAGCTTGACTATGTGGGGTCAAAGGTTGCAGATCTCTGAACGCAGCTGCAATCCACAGCTGTGCTTGCATTTTCACCTGCTGGACATCACTACCTGACAAGTTT
>JAQSNX010008563.1:0-13062 GCA_029532605.1 Oreochromis grahami
AACCGGCTACGGGGGATCCAGGTTTCAAGCTTGGCCATGATCCTATCTTTCAGGTCAGTTCCTCTCTCGCACTCAATGATCCTTCTCCTATCGCACTTGGGGCTATGTACCCAATCTCGGGTGGGGGTGATGATATCTCCCCCCTGACCTGGCGTCCTGATTCCTCCTTGCCGTAGCATTTATGTTGTACCTCGTCAATCTCTAGCTGTGAGAGCAGTCCCTTCTTTCGAATGTTGGAACACTGAGCTACTAGTTGTTTCGCCGTCATTGTGGATGTTGGGTATCGAAGAATCCATAGGTCCCTCATCCTATTCATGTAGCCCCTTCCGCCAGGGTTACTTGCGTAGTAGCATTCCAACAACGCCCTGTTTTTGTCTCTTGCCCACCGATGCCTTACACACACACACATATATATATATATATACAGTCAGTGTTGGGGAGTAACGGAATACATGTACCGGCGTTACGTATTTAGAATACAAAATATGAGTAACTGTATTCCGTTAGAGTTACCGTTTATAAAGGTGGTATTCAGAATACAGTTACTTTGTTGAAATAAATGGATTACACGGCAGTACTTTCCTGTTTCATATTGTGGTGGTCAGGATTGTTTGGGTTTGTTTGACAGCTATGTTCTGTTGTTCCAGGCGGCAGCGTTACGGTTGCCATGGTTATAGGGTGACGCGCTCTCTCTGCGTGTTTCCTGGGTGAGAGAGCGCTTTTTTGTTGTTGTTGTTGTTGTGCTAAGCTAAAAGGCAGAATGCTACAGGCATGGCCCTAAAGAATGTAGCCTCATGGGCAGTGTAGTCTGTGCTGCAGGGAGAATGGACTGCCATACACGTTATGTGTCTGTGAGCGAGGGAGGGAGAGAAAGGAAAAGTCCGAGCTGTCACGGAGCAAAAACGGGAGCTGGAAGCATGTAAATATAATAATAACCACTGCAGCCAAGAAGAGTGCCTGACGAGCCCATTTGTAAGTAAGCTATTAACACTAGGTTTACTATCCTGCGCAAATTTGCGTAACTTCCCTAAACCCAACACCCCCTAGAATTACTGGCTTTTTTATTTTCTGGTGCAAGTCCCGAGGTGTTAAGCACCCCTGCTGAGATTTTCACAGGTCGTCAGCTTGTTTCTCCTACAGCTTTTGTTGTGCAAACCACCCATTGTCCTTGAGGCCTGGCACATTTGCATTTGCTCACTCAGAGTTGCTCAGATCCAAGGCAGGCCAAACCTCTGTGTTACAACTTTCAGAAATGCCTGGTAGAAATGCTTCAACTTACTCATGAGATTTTGACCACATTTTTTGCAGAAGTCACAACTATACTGAATGCACGACTGTTGTTGCCAGCTGCAAGAAATGCTTGGTAGGGAACCCCTACCAAGCTTTTCAAAGTTTGAAACACTTTGAAATAAAACAGACTCGTGTACCCATATATTGTGAATGTCTGTCTTTTGTATGTAGGTTGTAAGACAGAGGTTTGGCCTGCCTTGGATCTAAGTAAACAAATGCCAATGTTGCACAAACACACACACACACACACACACAGCAAATCTGCATTTATTTGTCCCACAAGTGGAAAATCTGCATTGTCATCACTGTGCCTACAGCACAGTGCTGTGCATAAAAGCAGACCGACCCAGGCCGGAGAATCATTTCTTGTTCGCATTTCTGAGAACGCACATCAGGATGGCCTCCGTATCACTGCCACGCAGGAAGAACCTCTCCACGCAACAGGCTTTGGCCTTACTTCGGGAAATGGACGAAGCAGATTCTGATGGAGGAGAGGTTTCATTTGTCCAGCAGGCCACTGATACCTCCTCAGAAGAATCTGAAAATGAGACGGAACAAGAACCCAACATGCCTCCACGGAAGAGGCCCCATGGTACTGGGAAGCCCAGCCAGAACCACACGGCAAAAGACGGCACTGTGTGGGTTGAGGAGGACATTGGAATGCCCAGTGCAGAAGCAAATCGTTCGTGCTTCACTGCGCAAGCTGGACCCACAGAGTCTGCTAAGGTTTGTCACTGCCATATTAGATATGATATTTATATAAACCCATTTAGAGTGAGGTTCATGTAAATTTACCATTTTCTATTTGTTTATCTTCCGACAGCGTAAAGTTACAAGTGTGCTCCAAAGCTTCCTTTGCCTGTTAGACGTGGGAATGCTGCAGACCATCAGAGAGTGCACGGTACATCAAGCCCGCAGAACAGAGCCGGACTGGAATTTGGCAGTTCATGAACTTATGGCATCCATTTCAATCCTGTTTGTAAGAGCAATCATGTGTCCTGTTGGTGCCATTGTGGATTGCTGGTCAGAAATCAAAGAGACAATGCCCCGAGATAGATTCATTTCAATTATGCAACACCTTTGATTTGATGACAGGGACACGCGGGCAGAACGGGTGAAAACAGACAAATTTGCAGCGATCTCCGACATCTGGACACGCTTCAACGAGAACTGTGCTAAGAGTTTCACTCCAGGGGAACACATGACCATAGATGAACAGCTGTTCCCTACCAAGGTTCATTGTCCATTCACCCAGTATATTGCAACCAAGCCAGACAAATTTGGGATCAAGTTCTGGATGGCCACGATTTGGACACCAAATATGTCTGCAGTGCATCTCCTTACTTGGGAAAGGACCCCAGTCGTCAGAAGGGAGAGAGGCTGGCAGAGAACGTGGTCATGAAACTGATGTAGCTGTTTTTGGATGATGGAAGAAATGTCACAACGGACAATTTCTTTACTTCACTGTCACTGTTGCACAGACTGCTGCAGCGCAAAACAACATTACTGGGCACGGTGAATAAAGTCCGGCGTGAACTTCCTCAACTTGCAAAAGATACTGCAAAGTGAGAGGTATTCTCCACTTCAGTTCTTAGAAGTGGCAGTGTGTCCTTGACAATTTATGCACCTAAAAAAAAAACAAGACTGTGTGTGTTCTAAGTTCCATGCACCAAGACGTGACGATCGGTGACGGCAGAAAGAGGAAACCCAACACGATCACAGACTACAACCACATGAAGGTATGTGAATGTGTGTACAATTTTATACCAGTGCTACAATGTTTTCTGATGTGTGCTATACAGGCCTATAGAAAAAAACATATACTCATGACTCTCTCGCTCTGCTTTTACAGTGTGGTGTAGACGTGTTGGACCAAATGGCACGGATGTATTCTGTAAGATCAGCAACACGCAGGTGGCCAGTAGCGGTTTTCTACAATATGCTGGACCTGGCGGCAGTGAATGCCTACATTTTGTACAACGCATGTACAGGGTGGACAGGGAAAAGAAGATTGTTTCTGCGTCTTCTAGCTCAGCAACTTCGTAGCCGATTCATGCAGCACAAGGAAATCTTAGCACAGAGGCAGGCTGCTGCAGCTGCTGTGCCAGGGACTGTAAAGACAACGCAGTGCCAGGTGCAAGAGAGCTGCAACAGGAATCGCAGCAGATTTACCTGTGCAACATGTAAGAAATTCACCTGTGCCAAATGCAAGGATGATGGACACTGGGTCTGCAAACGCTGTAAAGTTTGAAACACTTTGAAATAAAACAGACTTGTGTACCCATATATTGTGAATGTCTGTCTTTTGTATGTAGGTTGTAACACAGAGGTTTGGCCTGCCTTGGATCTGAGTAAACAAATGCCAATGTTGCGCGCACACACACACACACACACACAGCAAATCTGAATTTATTTGTCCCACAAGTGGAAAATCTGCATTGTCATTGCAAAAAAGTGGACAGAGCAAGGTATAGAAAGTGCACTATACAAACATTTTATATATATACACACACATACATACATACATAGTTATACACACAGACACATTTATATCATATATACACACACACATATATATATATATATATGTATGTATATATATGTATATATATATATATACATATATATATGTGTGTGTGTGTGTGTGTATATATATGATATAGATGTGTCTGTGTGTATAACTAGACTTTATGCATATTATATAAGGTGTGGCTATATAAATATATGTACAACTCTGTGTATATATGTTTATGAACAGTTTATGAACAGGCATGCAGGCAGGTAAGGAAGGAAAGTAGCCTTGCAGGGAAGGAAAAACTTGAATCTCTCATGGTTAGGGGTTGGGGGAGGGTGTGTTTGCACAACAAAAGCAGGAGAACAATGGAGCTGAAGACCTGTGAAAATCTCAGCGGGGTGCCAAGAGGTGTTAAGGTCGGGGGGAATTTACGCAAATTTGCGCAGGCCAGTAAATCTAGTAGTAGGGACTTGCACCAGGGAAAAAAGGCTCAGTAATTCTAGTGTTAAGACTCGACTGTACACTGTGTTCGTGTTTTCCTCCTGAAAAAATAAGTTCCGTTGGAGCCTTTCAACGCCTCTCTCTGTCTCTGGTAAGCAAAGTTGACCCAAACAACAAAGTAAAGCTATTTTTTGGCTACCAGCCCGACACCGAACCCACCGTATTAGCCACAGGTACCTTTACTACGGTTCGGAGCCGCGGACCTTCAGTAACAGTAATAAATCACAGCAATAGTACGTAGTTGTAAACAGCACAATAATATATTAAGTAATCCAAAGTATTCAGAATACGTTACTCTCATTGAGTAACGTAACAGAATACGTTACAGAATACATTTTGGGGCATGTATTCAGTATTCTGTAATGGAATACATTTTAAAAGTAACCTTCCCAACACTGTATATAGTAACTTCAGTCTTTCAGGGAGAAGTGCTGAACAGCTCTAGAATGAATGCTAATATATAGGTTTTTTGATGCTTCAAAGCCAGGAACTAACATTGAAAAAATTGGGACTCCGTGCAATAAGGGTCAAAAGCATCAGTCCAGCGCTATGATTGAATTATTGAGACTGACATGTTGAGGTGCAGAAAAAGTGCAGTAAGGGTGATATTTTTCTGGGCCAAGGGCATCTGAACAGAATGTCCCGTCTTAGATAATAATTAGAAAATAACAGGAAAAGAATTGCTCAATAATATTAATAAAGCAAGGTTAGAGCGGGAGGTGTTTTTCCTTTGTTTGTCTTATTCCAGGAAGAGGAGCAGATACTACACGAGGTCAGACGTGAATGGAGTGGAGGAGAAGATCCACAGGGGAGACTGCAGGACCTCATCTTCACTCCCGAGAAGAAGATCATAATAATACCATATTTTTCGGACCACAAGGTGCACTGAATTATAAGGCGTGCTGTCGATGTGACAGGTCTGTTTTTATACATAAGGCGCACCAAGCGAAACAAAACAGACAGATAAGTCAAACTTTACTCAACTCATTCTTCTTGCTTCCTCCACTTCCGTACCATTGATTCATTAATGTCCCACATAGCAGACAGGTCTGGGCCGGATCTGGTGTCAAGTCGGCACTGCTGACTGACTTCTGTCTGCAACTGGCCCGTGGCTGCAAACAACTTACACATGGCCCACATACCTCAAAAAATGACGTCCCTTTGGTGACCCAGATCGGGTGTGCCAGAGGTAATCCACAGATGGGCCAGCACAGGACCACCAGTGTCTCTGCAACTGGCCTTGTGCTGGGCCACCAAAGGGACGTCATTCTTTGCGCTATGTGGGCCATGTGTAAGCATGTTGTGTGGGCCAGATCTGGGCCATACCAGTTTTGCTATGTGGGTATGTGACAAATCGTCAGTATGTTGCATGTTCCGAGCATTGACTATAGAAAACATGGATGATGTGATAGCTCCCCAAAAATGAAGCCAAAACGTCTCTATCGCCCCCTGGTGTCTGGTTGCAGTATAGTTCATAAACCCCGCCTCCTCCATGTTAGCGGATGGGACTGGGGTCAGACTAAAATTAATTAATTCTCCTTAGATAATTTTTTTCCAAATATTCTTACTTTTGTTATCAATAGTTCTCATCATACTGATTGATGTCCAAGGAGTCTCCTTTCCCATAAGTTTGATTCTAATTCCTACCATGGTGATGTTAAATTGGGGTGAAACGTCATCATAACAGCTTTGACTGACAATACTGACGTATCTCTGTTCGTGAATAGCAGATAGAGAGTCCTGAGACCTAGCTAGCTAAAATGAGCACTCGGCTGTCAGGGTTTGTTTAGCTAATCTGTGCAGGTGACGCCCCAGGCTGCTCAGTCACTTATTACTGTTACTGTACTTTTATTACAAGTATTATACTGTAAAAGCAACAGGCTGCACCCTGCTGCAGCTCCTGTGCAGAGCTGAATATTAAAGATGTGCAAACAAAAGCATGTTTTCAGTCTCTTGCCAAATCTGTAAAGACAGTAACAATTTTGTACTTGTACAAACCGGATACCAAAAAAGTTGGGACACTAAACAAATTGTGCATAAAAACTGAATGCAATGATGTGGAGATGGCAAATGTCAATATTTTATTCAGAATAGAACATAAATCACGGCACAAAAGTTGAAACTGAGAAAATTTATCATTTGAAGGGAAAAATATGGTGATTCAAAATGTCATGGTGTCAACAAATCCCAAAAAAGTTGGGACAAGGCCATTTTCACCACTGTGTGGCATCTCCCCTTCTTCTTACAACACTCAACAGACATCTGGGGACCGAGGAGACCAGTTTCTCAAGTTTAGCAATAGGAATGCTCTCCCATTCGTGTCTAATACAGGCCTCTAACTGTTCAATCGTCTTGGGCCTTCTTTGTCGCACCTTCCTCTCTATGATGCGCCAAATGTTCTCTATAGGTGAAGGATCTGGACTGCAGACTGGCCATTTCAGTACCCGGATCCTTCTCCTACGCAGCCATGATGTTATGATTGATGCGTGTGGTCTGGCATTATCTTGTTGAAAAATGCAGGGTCTTCCCTGAAAGAGATGACGTCTGGATGGGAGCATATGCTGTTCTAGAACCTGAATATATTTTTCTGCATTGATGGTGCCTTTCCAGACATGCAAGCTGCCCATGCCACACGCACTCATGCAACCCCATACCATCAGAGATGCAGGCTTCTGAACTGAGCGTTGATAACAACTTGGGTTGTCCTTGTCCTCTTTGGTCCAGATGACATGGCGTCCCACATTTCCAAAAAGAACTTCGAATCGTGACTTGTCTGACCACAGAACAGTCTTCCGTTTTGCCACGCTCCATTTTACATGATCCCTGGCCCAGTGAAAACGCCTGAGCTTGTGGATCTTGCTTAGAAATGGCTTCTTCTTTGCACTGTAGAGTTTCAGCTGGCAACGGCGGATGGTGGATTGTGTTCACTGACAATGGTTTCTGGAAGTATTCCTGAGCCCATTCTGTGATTTCCTTTACAGTAGCATTCCTGTTTGTGGTGCAGTGTCGTTTAAGGGCCCGGAGATCACGGGCGTCCAGTATGGGTTTACGCCCTTGACCCTTACGCACAGAGATTGTTCCAGATTCTCTGAATCTTCGGATGATGTTATGCACAGTTGATGATGATAACTGCAAAGTCTTTGCAATTTTTCGCTGGGTAACACCTTTCTGATATTGCTCCACTATCTTTCTGCAACATTGTGGGAATTGGTGATCCTCTACCCATCTTGGCTTCTGAGAGACACTGCCGCTCTGAGAAGCTCTTTTTATACCCAATCATGTTGCCAATTAACCTAATTAGTGTTAATTGGTCTTCCAGCTCTTCGTTATGCTCAAATTTACTTTTTCCAGCCTCTTATTGCTACTTGTCCCAACTTTTTTGGGATTTGTTGACACCGTGAAATTTTGAATCAACATATTTTTCCTTTAAAATGATACATTTTCTCGGATTAAACTTTTGATCTGTCACCTATGTTCTGTTCTGAATGGAATATTCACATTTGCCATCTCCACATCATTGCATTCAGTTTTTATTCACAATTTGTTTAGTGTCCCAACTTTTTTGGAATCCGGTTTGTACTTCAGTAACTCCTCATTAATCAGGAACTATGGATTAAAGTACTGTAGTGTACTGTAATACTGAAAAAAAAATGTAAGAGAAGAACTTCAGATCCTTAGTGTGTGAGGACAGAAAAGGATCAGCTTCATTTCAATTTTGAGGGATAAAATTTATATCTGAGTTTGTGATGGTTCTGTTCTCTTTGTGATTACAGGAGCTGCCCTCAGATTCAGACCTCAGCACCACCCAGTGACAGCAGACAGATCATCCAACATGTTCACATGTTAACTGCAAAATGAACTGATGAAAACAGTGCAAAGGTTAAAGTACCACACGTCCTGTAGTGAAAGCTGCAGCTTTATTGATAAAGTTAAAGACAAAAAACTTGTCACTTGTATGTTGAACTACAAACTTGTCATCTGGAATTTTTTCACAGTTTTTTTTTACACATAGTGTGTTATTTACCATAAAGTGATTCAGAGTTATTCATACCAGAGTAACCAGAGAGGATCATATATTTTAAAATATATAACTTTCTACAGGACTGAATATAATATCTTTATGTAAAAGTCCGGAGCCTCTGGGGAGTATCTGAGTATTTATAACATTACACAAACCAAAGGTCTCCATCACAGTGTTCATGAAATGCTGGGTTTATCCATCTCCAATGGGATGGGCCTACGGAGGAGTGCTGAAGATTTCCCTGTGAGGGAGCTGCTGGTGAAGCTCATGAGTCCTGCTTGATCAATGCGATGAGCTTCAGTCTTCCTGGTGTTTCTTAAATGATGCCTCTTTCAGCGGGTCAACAGAACTTATGGCACAGGACAGCTGTGATGAAAGGGAAGAAGTTTCTCCAAACCTCTGGACACAGGAAACCCAGCTTGGTCCTGATGGTCTCCCTCACTAGTTTCTGTCCAGGGTGAATCTAGCTGTTGATATAATATGGATTATCATTAAATGAAAAGAACAAATCACACTACACTACTGAAACCTTTTGCTGCCGTTTTTAAAGTTTCCATGTTACCAGGCTGTAGAGGGCTCTGAAGATTTAAACAGTTTTAGATCCATTACACTCACAGTCTTATGTTAAAATCTCAAAGGACAGCATTATATTTTTGATATTAACACTAACTCTGGGCCTCTGTAGAGTGTGCAGCTGATCTCATCACTGTCTAACAATGGATAAAAAAAACACAAGTGTCGAAGACTATTAACCCTTTAAAACCGGTCGGAGCGGGCACGCTCTGTTTTGCGTAACTATTTTTAAATCCCGGTAGCACTGCAACCACGTAAGCTAGTGCAATATTTTTTTTGCATATGAAACCGGAGGAGTTGTACTTACATCTCATGCCATCAGCTTGTCCTAGGTCACAGTTTCCTTCCACATATAGCTTTGCAAAAACTGCATAAAAAGCGCTTGCAGCAACAAAAACATAATATTCCAGAAACACGCTTTGCCGATCCGATCAGCTGTTCATAACACTTCCTAGGTTGGAATAGACGTCAGCGCAAACATTCGCATGTCCGCCATGACCTGCCCAAAACCGGAAGTGATGTCATTTTCGTGGAAATGTAGTTTTTTACCATGAGGGCCTCAAGAGCCTGTACTGGTGTTTTTAAAAGTTATCTTTGACTTTATGACTTTCTGTGTCGTTTCTGGGATGATTTGGACTCATATTGCCCTGTTGGAAATAGTTTATTTTGATGCATATGTTGCTTTATTGCAAATTTGCACTATAATTTTTATTTTCGTTTTTCCGGCAGTATATAAAAATTGGTGTATTTCAAAAATAAAACTATGAAGACACTCAAAATTAATTTCCTGTGGTTGGAGACTATTTTGTGCAACTTTTTTGTATTTACAGTTTTGAGGGATAAGCCTCTTACATTGCTCTAACTAGAAATATATGTTAAAAAAACAAAAACGATTTTCAATTTTTTTGTAGTTTATTGCACTTTTTTGCAATTTATGTAATTACTATGCACTTAATCCATACATATTATTAAAAGTTGGGCTATAATGGTTGTATTGATGTATAGCAACTTAAAATGCTCGCAAAAATGGCACTACAGCATGTAAAAATATAATATAAGCTCTGGCGGACTTAAGAGGGTTAAGAGTAGCAGGTGTGTAGCATTGCTAACTAGCTTGCAACAAGCCTCCAACACAGTGCGTATGCTAGCGGCTAATCTAACTAACGAATTAACAACAGAGTGATTTTAGAACTATAAGATGATAAGCAGTGTGTCTTTTTTATAACAGTGACATGGTTGTATTTACCTTAATAAAACCAGTCGTTAGTCGCGGTAAACCAGCAAAAAAACTCGAGTGCCCGGGCTACGTAAAAAGTGTAGAGGGGCGTGTTTGTGGTCACGTCCAGCGGGTGTGTGGCTCGGGAGCGTTACACTGTCGCTCCACCTCAAGTCACTACTGGGCAGACTCTGGCTCCAAATTTGCAAGATGGCAGCCTCCACAAGCGGGATATTTTGGAATTGTTTGGTATTATTTTAGTACCACAGGCCTTCAAGGTGCGTGTAGTTAAACCTTTACTCAAAAAGCCATCTCTAGACCCAGCAGTCTTAGCTAATTATAGGCCAATCTCCAACCTTCCTTTCATATCAAAAACACTTGAAAGATTAGTTGTCAAACAACTAACCGATCATCTGCAGAGGAATGGCTTATTTGAAGCGTTTCAGTCAGGTTTCAGAGCTCATCACAGCACAGAAACAACTTTAGTGAAGGTTACAAATGATCTTCTTATGGCCTCCGACAGTGGACTCATCTCTGTGCTTGTCCTGCTAGACCTTAGTGCAGCGCTCGATACTGTTGACCATAATATCCTATTAGAGTACGCTGTAGGTATTACAGGTACTGCGCTGCCATGGTTTGTATCATATCTATCTAATAGACTCCAATTTGTACATGTAAAAGGAGAGTCCTCTTCACACACTAAGGTCAATTATGGTGTTCCACAGGGTTTGGTGGTAGGACCAAGTCTGTTTACATTATACACGCTTCCCCTAGGCAGTATCATTAGAAGACATAGCATACATTTTCACTACTATGCAAATGACACCCAGCTCTATCTATCCATGAAGCCAGATAACACACACCAATTAGTTAAACTGCAGGAATATCTTAAAGACATGAAGACCTGGGTGGCTGCTAACTTTCTGCTTCTTAATTCAGATAAAACTGAGGTTATTGTACTCGGCCCTGAAAATCTTAGAAATATGGTATCTAACCAGATTCTTACTCTGGATGGCATTACCTTGGCCTCCAGTAACGCTGTGAGGAACCTTGGAGTCATTTTTGACCAGGACATGTCCTTCAACGCACATATTAAACAAATATGTAAGACTGCTTTCTTCCATTTGCGCAACATCTCTAAAGTTAGAAATATCCTGTCTCAGAGTGACGCTGAAAAACTAGTTCATGCATATACTTGCAGGCTGGACTACTGTAATTCATTATTATCAGGATGTCCAAAAGACTCGCTAAAAAGCCTTCAGTTAATCCAAAATGCTGCAGCAAGAGTACTGAAAGGGACAAGAAAGAGAGAGCATATTTCTCCTGTTTTGGCTTCCCTTCATTGGTCAAAGGAGTTTGCAAAGAAAAGCGTCTGGACTTCTTTGAGTTGCTTGAAGATGTTTCACCTCTCATCCGAGAAGCTTCTTCAGTTCTAAGGTCAAATGGCCGAGAGTCCCAGATTTAAACCCAGTGGGAGTACCCCCCCAAAGACGGACAAAGGACCACCACGTTGTTCAGTCTGTGTTTTGGAGTTTTGTCTCCAAAGGGGAGCCCATGGCACAGCCATGATTTTGTCTGTAGAAGCCTTCGTTGTATTTGAAGTATGTTGTGGCAAGGCAGAGGTCTAACAGTGTGCAGATCTGATCGGGTGTGAAGTTGGTCCTGTCTTCCAAGGAGCTGTCTTCTTGTAGTCGTTTTTTGACAGTCTCCACTGCCTCCGTGGTGGGTATGCAAGTGAAGAGAGAGACTACATCAAACTGGTTCACCCGAAAGACAAAACTCCAAAACACAGACTGAACAACGTGGTGTATGCTGTACAGTGCAGTGAGGAATGCCCGGACCTCTACATTGGAGAGACCAAACAGCCACTTCACAAGCGATGGCACAACATAGAAGAGCCACCTCCACAGGACAAGACTCAGCAGTCCATCTGCATCTTAAGGATAAAGGTCACTCTTTCGAGGATGCCAATGTTCACATTTTGGACAGAGAGGACAGATGGTTTGAAAGAGGAGTGAAAGAGGCCATCTATGTCCACTGTGAGCGACCATCTTTGAACAGAGGCGGTGGTTTACGACACCAACTGTCTGCCATCTATAATCCAGTTTTGAGTTCCCTCCCCAGACGCCTTAACGCCCACTCACATCCTGGGCCATCTGACCTCAGGAAATCACATGATAGGGTGGGGCCAGGTTTCACAATGAGCTCACCTGAAACCCTGGCTGATTAGGTACCACACCCGCTTTCACACCTTGTCGCATGTGATTAGAGGATCACCAGGGGGTCCTTTGTCCCTCTTTGGGGGGATACTCCCACTGAGTTTAAATCTGGGACTCTCGGCCATTTGACCTTAGAACTGAAGAAGCTTCTCGGATGAGAGGTGAAACGTTTTCAAGCAACTCAAAGAAGTCCAGACGCTTTTCTTTGCAAACTCCTTTGACTACGATGACCTGGATGACTGAGAACCTTCACAGACATATTCCCTTCATTGGCTTCCTGTTAAATCCAGATTTGAATTCAAAATCCTGCTCCTCACATACAAGGTCTTAAATAATCAGGCCCCATCTTATCTTAATGACCTTGTAGTACCATATCACCCTATTAGAGCACTTCGCTCTTGCTCTGCAGGCCTACTTGTTGTTCCTAGAGTATTTAAAAGTAGAATGGGAGGCAGAGCCTTCAGTTTTCTGGCCCCTCTTCTGTGGAACCAGTTTCCAGTTTGGATTCGGGAGACAGACACTATCTCTACTTTCAAGATTAGGCTCAAAACTTTCCTTTTTGCTAAAGCATATAACTAGGGCCAGGTGACCCTGAATCCTCCCTTAGTTATGCTACAATAGACGTAGGCTGCCGCGGTTTCCCATGATGCATTGAGTTTTTCCTTTCCAGTCACCTTTCTCACTCACTATGTGTTAATAGACCTCTCTGCACTGAATCATTACTTCT